>CABFOW010006980.1:10199-27529 GCA_902141385.1 Timema californicum
TGCTATCACTCACTCTGCTATCACTCACTCTGCTATCACTCACTCTGCTATCACTCACTCTGCTATCACTCACTCTGCTATCACTCACTATGCTATCACTCACTATGCTATCACTCACTCTGCTATCACTCACTCTGCTATCACTCACTCTGCTATCACTCACAATGCTATCACTCACTCTGATATCACTCACTCTGATCTACTTCTCTTAATGTTGAATTGCTGAATGCCTATCTTTGCCTTTAAGGAGCAAAAAGAGGATACATTATGCAACCCGAATCATATAAGATTTTTTTTTAAAGTATTAAGAATTTTATGGCGTTTGAATTTTCACATGCTTTAGTTTTGAATTCAATTATATATTTCTTTGATAATTATTTTAAACCTTTTATTTTTTAAATGTCCAAGCTTACTATAATTATTATTAAGTAATGATATCAGATTGTAACATAACATGAGTTATATTTGGAAATATGGAATCTTTTAATTTGTTGACGTGTTAATAATTTTATGACACTTTGAATTTTACAAGATCCGCTTGAACATTCAATTATATTTCTTTTTAAAATACCATATGTAATTCCAATTTATAATATAGTTTAATCAACTATAACAACATTGTAAATTGAATCATATATTAAAAAAATGAAATATCAAAGTGTTATATCTTATATTGATGAAATTAGCTTATTCCATTCACGGTAGGAATTACTCTCTGAAAGATCTTTTTTCCTACCAATATCCTACTATATAGTAGATTTATGGTAGGGAAAAAGGCCTTTCAGAAGTCAATTCCTACGGTGAATGGAATATATACATTCTACTATATGGCAAACAAAATAAATTAACATACATGCAAAAATTTTAATAAAAGTACCAATAATAGTATTTAAAAATATATACTAAACAACTAAAAGGTTATAAATTAATTTAATACCTTTATTGTTGAGTATTTTTAAAAGCAGTTAATCTATAAATATACTCACCATAACGAGTGCTATATCGAAGGTCATTAGGGGCGAGTAGAACTTTTTATGAGGAAATATATACTGAACATCTCTGATTTGTGATTCCTGTGTACTTTTAGTGATAGTCTTGTCTGCCACTATCTGTAAGTCCGTCGATCCAGCCAGCACCTGGTACCTTCCTGCGTCACGGACCTGGCTTACAACAACACAATTAAAATAATACAACGTTTTAAAATTGAGACAATTCTTAGTATTTCAACTATTTGTAACGCTACTTGTTACATGACATTATATTACACTTTCAAAAATAAACTGTACACAACTCCGCACGGACTTCATCGCTCTGTTGTTCAAAAATGGAGATATTTACTCAAAATTAGTAATATGATATACATCAACGAAGCCGAGGACAAAATGAAATATACATACGTAACACATTTCTTGACTCACGGTTTTAAATGTTATAATTCTATTTTTTTAAATTGATGTCTTCATTTGTGTCAATACAAAATATCGATATTGGGTCCCCAACAGTCAAAACTTCATATTAAAATTTTGACTTCCGGCTAAAATTTTCTGCATTTTATAAGGGGATGCACATCTGATGGTTATCGCATTGCTATTAAATTTATCTTTTATAAACTTTGACCAATAAAATAGGTAATTATTAACTATTGAGTCTAAAATGAGAGAATAGACATTAATGATATTACCCAAACTCAAGTTGCTCGCCTCTCGCCTTGTTTAGGTTTAAATTGATTTTATTATTATTATTATTTAAATGAATAATAATAAATATCTTAAAAATAAGTTATTTTTAAATAAGGTGCTTTAAACAAAAATTTTGAATAATAGCACCCACATAACGTGTTAAAATGGCTTAGTGGTAAATTTTCGATTTAGAATGAGTAAAAACTAGCTATACTAAAGTGTGGAGTTAAGGTTCGATTGTTCGAAAGCTGAACAACGCCATCTATTTTGTCTTATCGATTGAATAGCTAAAAGACTGTTTATATAATAATTGTTATAAGGTTTAAACTTATATCCCTCTTAATAATAACTATTTGTTGATATTATTATTATTTATATCCTTCGTTAGAGGATTATTCTCAAATTTAGCGCTACACCGAAAAATCACTTAAAGAGTTACTCTCAAACTTTGAATTATTTTATGTCAATATTTTTTTAGATCCCTCCCCCCCCCTTCCTCACGGTAATCCTGGAATCGCCCCCTGTGGTGTACAAACATTCCCGCTGAGAGGTTAAAGGAAACAACATCAACCTTTTGAGAGACATCTTTATTTTATTACTTTATGGCATTAGAGAATTATTGCGTTAACATTTAAGTAATATCTCTTCACAACTAGAGACCAGCAAATTGTATTAATATATTTGCCAACATCTCAGAAACAATTGTTTAAAAAAAAATATATTTTACATAAACGTTTATTTTTATTTTTAATAGTACTACCATTTTGTGATGATAAGTTATTAAGTATCTCAAATACTAGTGGAGATACGATAAAAAAAATAGAATTTACGCATCAGACCGGAGCCCTTAAAGTCATTTTGCCGAAATTATTGAGAGTATATTTTTGTTTGTGATATTTATAAATGTTTTGAAATTAAACTTAATCAAAATCGTTAGAGCCGATTTTGAGAAGATCGACTTTTTCTCTTTTTTTCCTCCAGTAAACTACCCTTAATTTTGGGGTTAGATATTCAATTCTCAACACCCCTCGGAGCAACCCTATGAAAACCCTAGATACCAAGTTTTAGCCCGATCTGTAAAATAATTTAGGCTCTAGTTGGAGGTATAGATAGACAGACAGACAGACAGAAACTCAAAAACTACTTTTTGTGATTCAGGGGTCATGAAACGTCAAGATTCATCAGAATCTTGAGTTGGATTATTTTGACGATCACAATACTTTCTCTACCTGTGGCATAGCGAGAAAGTCACTAATACAAAACAATGTATGACAAAATACAGGAAGTTTACACTTTTAACAGTTTTTGCAGTTTTAATTAAGGCTACACTTTCAGAATATACCTGAAATATGACATTAGCTCACACTTTCAACACTACTCATTTATTGGGTGTTTCCAGACGAAGCAGATGTTTGACAAACAGTTTCTATAAAGTGCATTCATCTGTAATATATTGTTAAAAGTATAACATTTGGTCATGGTAGAGTCATAGGCATACCAGTGCACAATGTACCTTGGTATCTGGGCGTACTTGATAAATTGAGATTAGTTTCTACAGACATCGTCAAGAATCAGTGTCATTTGCATGTGCCATTAAAACATCAGAGAAGAATTTTGAGGAACATTTTTCAGGGTTTAGAAAATAATAACCGGTGGACATGTAAATTTGAGGATGGGAGCGTGTATTTTGGTATATATTGCTAAGTGAGATACGTGAATTAACGATTGTCTTTATAATTGTTTGTTAAAAATTTATTTTATTATTTGGTTACTATATATGTAAGAGCTTGAACTTAGAATAGTAAAATATTTCATCATAATAAGTATTATGTAATTAGGGTTTGTTGTAAGTAGCTAGTACGACGTTCCAGGGCAATTTGACCTTTGACCCCGATCTTTGTGACGTAATCATTGAGTGTGATGTCGCAACACTCCCCCTGAGTTTTTCCTGATGATTCATATCTGGTGCCAGTATATTTCCGTCTGACCTGAATTTCACCTCCATTTCCCCTATGCTTATTTCCATGATGACATGGGGTTAACGACCTGTTGCTCTCCTTCAATGTCGCAAAGGTTTATTTCTGGTCTTCAATGTGGCAGTGGATTTTCCCTGATGACTCATATCTGGCATCAGTTTGGCGGCTCGACGTGCCGAGACAGGAAGATCGTGACCTTGAAACCGTGAGCTAGTACACGAGGCCATTGACCCTGACAACACTCCCCCTTTTCCCCTTATCGGTGGCAATAGGTTTTCCCTGATTACTCATACCTATCGCCAGTTTGGTGGCTTGACAAGACGAGATGAGACAGGAATAGATCGTGGCCTTGAAGCCGTGAGCTAGTACATGAGGTTATTAACATTGGTAACCCTCCCCTTTCCTCCTTTATGTGGCAATGGGTTTTCCCAATTACGTCATCGATATGTTGCAACCATGATGACTCATACTAGGCACCAGTTTGGGAGCCCGACAAGACAAGTAGAGGCAGGAATAGATCACGAACTTGAAGTTTGTTGCAACCCTACCCTTCTATGTAGCATTGAATTTTCCACGATGACTCACACCGGGCGCCAGTTTGGTGGCTTTACAATACAAGTCATCTCAATCTGTGTGACGTCATCATTGCGTGTGATATTACAACACTGCCCCCCCCCCATGGTGTTCCCTGATGACTGATACCTGGCTCCAGTTTGGCGGCTCGACAATACAAGTTGAGACAGGAATAGATCATGACCTTGAATTATGTTGCAATCCTCCCCTTCTATGTGGCAATGGGTGTTACTTGGTGACGTCATCGCTCTGTCACAATCTTAGCTGATAACAGCTATAAATATCAGCACCTTTTTTTAAATACTTTCATTGTAAAACTTATTTTCAGGTGTTAAACACGCAACTCAGATGAGTGATTACGCTTCGCTGATGGATTTGGGTGAGTAAATGTACTTTTTTATCAGGCACACTCATTATTTATTTGTTGTTAAATCAAATTAGATACATTTAATTAATCAAAAAAATTACAATAAACCATGGCAGAGTTGTCTAAGTTGAGTGAAAATATGAGCATTAAGACTATAGATAATTTGAAGGTGTCTAGGCAGCCAATTTTGGCTGAATTTTGGATAAAGTTATGCCTAAACAAATGTTTATTATAATCAAGGGTAGTTTATTGAAAAATCTTGTTTCCAAGATATAGTTAAACAGTAATTAATTTTGTTGGTAGTCTACTAATGGCTGAATATAATTTTAATATAGTAAAAACAAGAGTGGCTAGAATAAATTAAATAATGTTGTTTTTATTTAAGAGTAGTTTATTGAATACATTTATTAAAAACTATAAAATTATTTGAGGGTAGTTTACTAAAAATTAAATTTTACTTAAAATATGTTTTGAACAATAATTGACATAATAATGTCTTTATTGAGGGTAGTATATTAAAATACCACAATGTCATCAGTTTCTGTGACCCCTGCACCAACGATAGACGTTGCATAGTCCAACCTAAGTGCAACAGAAAACAAACTATTTAAAAATATTTTTTTTGTTTCAAAAGTAATCTTGTACTATTTGAAAATATCTAAACACCAGTTCTCACAGTTAAAGGTGCTGTCTATTTCTAAACAATGCGAATATATCTGTAACGCTCACCATCTTGTGCATGGGGAATATATGTAAATCTCGGCCGATGGTCGATGACGCCTGATTCTGGTCGAGTTTTTAAATACAGACACCAAGAACAGGCTAACGCTTCAAAGTGAGGTGTGTGTCATCATAAAGTACACATTACCTTGTACGAGCTAACGCTGCTAATTGTCTCAGATTCACTTAACACTCGAGAGATTATTTTATATTATTATTATATTACGTAGATAATCTGTTTAATATGTTTAAATTAAAGCTATACTGAAAATCAGAATAAGTTGTTGCGTTGTATTTTTTTAGATAATGAGCTGTGGGAAGACCAGCGGTCACTCGCGGATCTGATCGCCCTGGGTGTTTACGTGGAGGAATTGACTGCAAACGGTTGATAATTGCTGGACAATGAAATACCAGATGCGCAAGAAAAAATAATTAGCTTTTAAATGTCAAACAAAATAAACCACCATGCAAAATTGTTTCAAAATATGAATAATGTGATAAATTGGTGGTTTTTTCATGGAAAAAATTGAGCATTATCAGTTTTTTGTTTTATAAATGCTAAATGGTAAATATCATATTAATTTAAGGTAATTTCCTTGTTTTAATATTATTTGGCTCAGTTGATAGAATGCCTACTTCCTGATATAGGTGTCCCGGGTTCGAGTTCTGGCAGGACCATTTCTATTAATGTGAAAATGAATATGCAGATTAATAGGTAGTTTCTGTATGATTATCCATGGCCATCACTTGCGATAAAAGAGTCTAACACAAAGTTATGTTTGTTTCAGATGCATGGGACCACTGCAGGATATTTCCTACACATAAAGTGTCTGCGGTGGTTCCGGTAGTATCACCTCCACCATTACTACCCCTAGTATCACATGAGTCTATAAGGAAATTTTTTCGGCTCTGGATGCGATTGATGCAGCCATAGACGAGATAATTATTTTACGCTAAAATAGTTTTTAAAAATATGCATAAAATATTATTAATATTATAAGTTGAAAGAGCTTATAATGAGCAAATTGCTTAGTTATCCTCTAAAATAGAACACTAGTAGGTGAAAACACTTTTCAAATGGCACCTTAAAGTAAAAGAAACGCTCCAAACATTGTGTGAAATAAACAAGTGTATTTTAAATTGGGTAGTTAGAGCAACTGAGGGATCCGTTTTAATATTTTATATGCATACTGTCCACTCCAAGGACAAACTATAAATAAAATGGTCATTTTGTTTTCAGGAATTATTTTTCTAACTTATATGATAATTTCTTTGATTTTAAAGGTGGAATGAATGATTTTTTAAAAATGACTTTGGTTGGAAGAATATTGTTTCAAATGCTTACTTTGTAGTTAGTTTGACTTGTGTTTGAATTCAAACTCTTGTGTTTTAGCTCTAATGGATACTGAATATGCCTGTCCACGCCGTGGGGGACGTGGTACAAGTCCCAACCTCCGCAGCCCCCATTCAGGCGGCAGGAGCTTTATCAGCTCCAGGCGTCGTCCCTCAAACTGGTAGTGTAGGGGTAAGGCAGGCGGGAATCACATCCCCCCTTAAAGTCTTGGACATGGTGGTGGTGAAGCCATCATCAGCACTCCAGACGGGAATTAGTGGCCCGGTAAATCAGGTTGGTGGAGAATTGTTGAATGGTATTTCTCTTCAAATCATCGAGGAGAGAATAAAACAATTGGGGCATTTCTTTTATACTGGTAGATAAGTTACCGTATATATTGGTGCTCCAGCAAGCGATCATGACGCACTAACCTTACTTGAATATCAATTTACTGTTTTGCTTAATCGGCTGCAGAACCATGGTGTCAGTGCAAATAATCATGTCGGCATACTTTTGAATAGCACTGACTCAACGTTGAATCCTGTATAAGTCTCATTTAGGCGAGCAGACAAGTTAGACTCTCGAGCCGTGCTCGATAACGTAAGCCACGTGTTGCAGAGTAATAGCTTGTTCTTAAGTACGCCACCACTGTAAGTTAAACTCGGGCATTTTAAGGAGCCTTGCAGGAGTGCACGTCATTGTAATAATCTCTCACTTGCTACCACATACAATCGAAGAAATCAAGGAACCGTTACGATTCTAAATGGTGACGATACATTTTGTCTTGCTCGTGAGTGGGTTGTCGCCAAGGCTGTGTGTGTGTATTGGACAAAACATCTATAGATACATACCTTTTTTCTTTTCAAAATGTTTTGTATAGTAAAATATACATTAGAGTGAATGTACAATACTAAAGACACCCAAATAAATTAGGCACCTACTTGGGGGAAGGGAGGAGGCTATTCGTATATCTTCCACTTGGTGAACCAAGTTACCCACCCACTAACCTAAATTATCTTGTTTCTGTTATGGGGATTCAGACCCAGTAGTACTATTAGAGTCTTGATATTTCCAGTAATATCCTATATTAGTGGTAATATGAGTGAAACCATATTAACGCTAACTTAAGCATGCACCCTGCACGATACTATCGCAGGTTTTTACCCTTGACTTAGTCACAGTTTTTTTCCTGTTCTTACTTCCACTCAATGGGGTGGTCTTGATGGCTTTCTCTTTGTCTGCCAGGCCTGTACTAACATATTCTAATAGATTCGTACTTATTTTCTTACTTTGCCGCAATTTAAAGTGCATAGGCCTTGTCCTGATGCACACGTAGTACCCCACCTTAGTTTAGCTTAGTTGCACATGTGGAGAGAGCAGTAGTAGAGTTGGCTTTCAAAAACGGCAGCGTGGGATATGGAGGCCTGTCGTCCTCTTTTTTTTATAACTCCTCTTTTTAATGGATCCATTTTATCCTATTGGACAAGGCCAGGCAGCAGTGGAGGGTATTTAACACGGTGGTTCCTCGGTTAGAAGCCAGTCAAAGAGTTGCTACCCAACCCGGGTGTGCCACCTGTTTGAAAGAGCTATTAAATTGTCTTACGTTACGAAGGAGCAATATTGTTTTAACCCTCTCTTTCCCCAAAATCACCCTACCTCCCAGAACGACTCACGCTTCTGGGACAATAACCTCCCACCACAACTCACGTTGCCGGGACAATCACACTACTTCCCACCACGACTCACGCTTCTGGGACAATAACCTCCCACCACAACTCACGTTGCCGGTTCACTCACTGACATTTATCCTGCCCCTACTCACACGTGTCTGAGCACAACGTCACCGTCGTTGCGAAATCAACCAGTTACCCCCGAATCCACAAGCGAGGGGTAACAAGTTCCGAGCAAACTAAAAATTGCTCAATAATGCTAGTCTCATTGACAAAGTTACCAAGTCCAAGTAACTAAGCTTTGTTGTCTATATCAGTGTTCTCGTCTACTTGCAGAGCAAATTTCCTATTTATTTTAAATTTTTCAACAAGATTTTTACTGATGTTTTCAGACATTTAAAAATACGTCAGCTTATTGTATTATTTTACAAAGGACCTTTTTAAATGGTCTCTTTAGGTTCTTTTCCAGGCATGATGATCTGACAAGCTTGTCCAATTAAATTTTGCTAATAACATGTGGTTTAATTTTTTATATCATTTCAGATATTTTGAATGCCACTTCAAGGGCATTATGTGAAAATTTAACACTTTTTTCTTTTTATTTGCTGCATTGTGCTGTTATTTTAAAATACGTTCAAAATACGATGATGGTTTTTGGTACTCACTGGAATTTTCGGTGTTTAGATGCAGCTTCAGTTTGCTCGGCACCATTGCTTAATTGCTCAGGCGTTCTCCACAAAAAAATACAGATGGGAACTAGCCGGTCACAATCTTCATTCCAAGCGAACCGAAATCTAAATAGCTATTGCTATGTTTCCATAACACTTTAAGGAGGCCTAAGACTGGAACTAGAAGTAGATATTTAACGAGATGATTGTTCTCTTGTCTCTCACTTACACTTGGTTTTATAGTGTTCACTTTAATATTTACATTAACCTTACTAAAAGAACTCACACTAGTGGAAAGTTCAACGTCACTGACGTTTTCTTCAGTTCTCCATCCAAACCAAATCTTATTCATGGTTAGTAAATAATCATAGCTTTTAACAAGCGAGGATAAAATACCGTTTATAGTGACGCAGATATACAAAGTAACTGGGACTAACAAATATGTCACGTGTAGAGGGTGGCCGACAAGTGGTGAAGCTTGACCTTGAATGAACAAACAGATTTTCAGTCACTTTTCAGTAGTGGGGGAAGCAAGCCGCACAATGCTACTTGGTCCATCAGAACCGACATTTCACCCTCCAAGTGTCACTATTCCATTCACGGTAGGAATTGACTTCTGAAAGGCCTTTTTCCCTACCATAAATCTACTATATAGTAGGATATTGGTAGGAAAAGAGAACTTTCAGAGAGTAATTCCTACCGTGAATGGAATATAGCTACCAGCCACCCTTTCAACAAAACTGCCAAGCAAGCGATGATAGCGTGTAGTATATCTTTGTTCAGCACTACTAACAAAAAATTCATACAAAAATTCATTGATGATGGGCTGACGCTTGAAATTTGTGGGCTTAGGTCTGCAATTACAAAAACAATAAAGTTGGAAGCCAAGCCTGGCGATATATATTGCAGTTTGTATTAAAAAACTATTTTAGTGGAGAATTTTCACGTGATTTCTTTTTATTTATATTTATATACAACCAAGTAATAAATTAAACCATAGGAAATTTCGTGGCCCACTGGATGGTAATCCCTGTTTTAAACTCTTGGCTGCCTTGATCAGCAATGTGGGGTGATTGCCAATGACCATCTTGTGATATCTGCCCAAAGTTCCTGAATCTAAATAAAATTAAGTTAAAGCAACTAACTATAAAATTTAACTTATATATGAGAAAAGTGTAAAATTTACATTATAATTATCTATTACTAGTTTTTTGATCCATAATTATAATCCCATAGACCATAATACTTAAGATACTTAAGACTTAAGATAAATTTGGAAAACTGCCTCAACAAAGTTCAATAACAACAAATTATAGCACTCAAATAAATTCATTTTTTATTTGTCTTAATGATTTGTCAATTATTTATCACTGTGACCTTGTTGGATACTGACTTTAACTAAAGTATTGGCATGGGGAATACCATACTCACATTTGAAAATACATATATTCATTAAAATGGATTACACAAGTATAATTGAATGCCTTCTTGCTAAGTTTACCACCTGAAAATATAAGCACAATCAACTCTTGATATCTCAGACTTCGGATAATTCGGACAAATTTTTATATATCAACACACCAGCCCCATTCTGGCAGGCTTAATCTATTATAGAAGTAGTGTAATGCATATTGCTTACCTCGTCACATTAAAGTATAATATTACTTTAAATAAAGTATCAGTTTTCATTCCTTAGGCACAACTTTATTTCCCCTCATTAGGACGGATTTTTCGTAGTTCGGAAAGACCCCCGACTCCTTTAGCACGAGTTATCGAGCGTTGACTGCATATGTTAGAGTTATTATTTCCTGAACCAGTATCGCTAGATAAACATATTGAATAGCAATATATGTGTTTCATTACGACGTTCACTTCATTACTCCTAGATGTTTAGGCTATCTCTAAGCGTAATTGACTTATGATTGAAAAACCGAAAAAGTATGGTCAGTTTACAAGATGGTGGCTGTAGTTCAAGTTTAATCTTAGGGTTCTTTTAGTACCTTTGTTCGTTAGGAGGTATTATTTAAAATAAGGGCAAGGTTCCTTACATATACATTTTTCTTTTTACTTCCTAAAATGACTCCACCGCGTTTTAAGCGAATATTTAGGTTTTTTGGTTGCCCATCTGCCCTTTCAATATTGAAACATGGTTGCTGAACATCACTTTGTCTACTTACTCTACAGCAGGGGTCACCAAACCTTTTCGTTGATGGGCCACAATAAACTTAGGATTTTGGGTAGAGGGCCGGATTGATAATCGACCCTTTCATGTTTCTTTGAGATAATTATTTTTTAATCTTACACTAGAGAGGACGTTTTTCTGTTAAATAAAGAAAATTAAAGTATTTAAATTTTCCCGTTTAGTGAGATGTTTGGAATTGTTTGTCAGATAAAATTTCTCCAAGATTTGGTTCAAATTTAGCTGTTCCAATTAACAAGAGTGACCTCAAAGGTTCATCTGACAATGAAGTACGCTATTTATATTTGACATAACTACGCCTTGAAAATATTTTATCACACAGGTATGCCTATGTCAAGCCAAACACAGAAAACATGCCACGAGCAACGTCCTTGAGATGCTTAAAGTTATGTTCAGGTAATGACTTATATAACTCTAGTAAATAAACTTCCATAATCAAATCCCTGAATGGCCCATTTGAAGATAGGTCGTTCTCTTTCAGTTGGAGCCCAGGAGGCAAATCTTCTACTTTCCAGTTGAAAGGATTTTGAAAAACTCTGATGTTCCCGAAGGCTTTATCAAAATCTCGAAAACGATTCTGAAACTGCTGCTTCAGCTGTGAACTTATCTCTAATGCAAAATAAGTAGGAAATGGGACAGAACATTCATTTTTGTACTTAATGCTGCTTGTGAAGTGAACTAATCTCTCCCTCAAAGCTTTTACATGTGTATACAAATATGAAATGAGAGAATGTTCTCCTTGAAGTTTCAAATTAAGGTAGTTAATGAAACAAGCTCAAATGTAATACATGTTTTGTCTCTTGTCCATCACTGAACTGGATCGTACATGTTATGGCCTACTCTGTGTATATATCATTTGTTATCTATTAATGCTCACCACATCATATATTATCTACCGTATATTAATGTTAAGTGTGTCATATATTACCGTA
This sequence comes from Timema californicum, assembly GCA_902141385.1. Lineage (NCBI taxonomy): Eukaryota > Metazoa > Arthropoda > Insecta > Phasmatodea > Timematidae > Timema > Timema californicum. The sequence continues at coordinate 22,318 of CABFOW010006980.1, forward strand.
CTAAGGCTATCCATGACTTACTGTGTGTTGAGGTTCACTACGCAATGGGCAGCAGTTAACAACCAGCGTTCGCTCACTAGAGTCGCTCCACACACGTGACCAATATTCTTGATCTGCAGGGACACCTGAGGGCAAGTAACACCTTTAGTAAATACACGTTCACTAATACAATATACTTGCTTTTAATTAGAAGTTAATTATTCTGTATGTTTATCAAAACTAATAGTTCTTCCTTCTTACTCAAGATTCCACGAATTGGTGTGGGGCACAAATTAATCAATATAATTTTCCAAAGAATGAACAGTCCGAAAGTTACTTCCAAAGCATCACTTATGAAATACAGTATTAAGGTAAAACACCATTCCTAATGTTCAATGTCAGATGTATACAGAACAGGGATGTTTTTACTGTCAGTAATTTGAGGTCTGTCTCGGAGCAAAGGAGTATTTATCTGCCTTCACTCACATTCTCAGGATTACGCTTGGGGTTCTTAGGATGCTATTTCTTAGGTCTAGAATATTCCAAAAGGATCACCTCCCCTATCTGGTCATTGTTTTTTCTACCTCCATTTTTCTAGTCATTTTGTCAAACTCTACTATTCACTAGCCTTTATCAAATAAAACATTTAAAAGAGTCATTCAAATTGTAAATAAATAAAAATAATATGTTGTCCGCAAACACCGTGTACTTGATCTAGCATTATGTTAAGTGAATAGTTATGTTAGGTCAAAGTGATTTCTAAAAATCATAACATTCTTTATTTAATATGTTTACTACCGTAGTTATAAGAACAGGGATACCACCACGTGAACATGGAACAAGGATGAGAAAAACACGATAAGAAATCTAGTGGGAAAAATCACTAGGTCTATATCAATCCAAGATATTCAGTTTCGAATAGATATTTAATCTGTTTCATCATATATATTTCTCGAATTGAAGCTAAATCAAAGTTTTTAACTAAAAGATTTCTACACCTTCTAAAATTTATATGTTCTATTTAAATAGTTTGTATTGATTTCCGTAGAAAATATTTAAATATGACCACATGATGTATATGAAATGTTATGATGAGTTTGTTAGCTATATTTTAATAATGGTATGATTTTAATTTCTCTGAAAGTTAAATTATTGAAAAGTGTGGAAGCAGAGCGAGGTAATCGTGCTAAGAAAGGGGGAGGATAAAGACCCGCTGATTCCGAAATCATACCGACCCATCTGACTGGTGAACACAGTAGGGAAGTTGCAGGAGAAGATACTGTCACAGAACCGTCATGGGCATGCATCAACAGCAGTAAGCTTTCCAAAGAGGCAATCTTCAGAGCAATGGAACTGACTGACTCGGCAACCGGTAAATACGTCGTGGACATCTCGGGCGCTTTTGACAACCTTTGGTGGCCGGGGATGTTTGACAGATTAAAAGATATTCCGTGTCTGTCACAGCTGTATAATAGTTTCAAGTATTACTGTCGTAACAGATATGCCACCCTGAGATGTCCAGGAAATAGGGTTCAGAAGCTACTGACGAAGGGATGTCCCCAAGGATCGGTATGTGGCCCGATCTTTTGGGATGTCAGTCTGTAACCAGTGGTATACTTGTTGGAGGGGTGTGGTTGACTTCGCAGATGACCTTCTAATAATAATAGAAGGGTAATCTAGAAGGAAATTAGAGGGAAAAAGTAACCAGGTGCTTAAAGAACTTGGCACGTGGTGTAAAATTGTCAAGTTAAAAATGGCACCGGTTAAGACGACCTACATGCCGTTCAGGGGTATATTGGCTAATAATCCGACCATAAAGGTAGGTAGGAAATCTATAAGAAGAACTGGGAATGACCCTTGAAACTTCACAGGACACATAGAGGGAGTGATGGGGAAAACTATAAGCATGGGACGGATAATAAGGAAATACCATCAGACGATCCTTCTCTCTATTGTGAGCTATGGGATGTGCATCTGGGCTCACAGACTAACCAATGTCGTTCCGGCTAAGGTGATTCAAGGACTACTGAGGAACATATGACTGTGGCTGACGGAAACCTACTGGAACGGACCCTAGGTGTGTGGCCATTGGACCTCCTTATAAGGAAGAAAGGTGTGACGTACTGGATAAAAAAGTGAAACATGGAGAGTGTGAAACTCCTCACCACACCCGATGTGACAACATCTGGAGAGGTGGAAATAGCCCAGTTAGAGGAGGGGCAGAGACACTGGGACGGGTAGGAGGACTTATCAATTGTCCTCTAATGTGGTTGAGAGACTGGAGAATAAAAACCTCCAGCCATATCGGGGTCTTCTCCACTTCGTCACGGGGAAGGGACCGTGTCTGGCATCGCTAAGGAATCTGGGATTAATAGACTTCTACCAAACGGGTAGTAAGACGCGGTGCTAATAATAATAATAATAATAATAATAATAATAATAATAATAGACTTATAACAATATGTTTAGTGGTCAATATTATAGGAAATTTAATTATAGATATCATGGATTAATTTATTTGGGCAGTAACCAGTTTGAATTTTTATATGACGGGGGATATATTGTGAAGGCAAACTTTACAAAAACAATATTATTATTGTTTTAAAGTGTTTAATAAATGCCCAACGAAATTGATACTAGTTTGTATGTATATTTATCTAAAGATATTCCCCCCTCTTAATATACAGTATACGAGTAATCTGCCTGGTAAAATAGCACGAGTTTACCAACTCTTCTATCATCCTAGGAACTTTTTTGGTGTAAATTTATGTATAATTTTTATTTTCTGTAACATTGGCATATCGGGGGAGTGAAAACTTAGTTTTCGAAACTAAAATGTCCTCATTCTCACCAACTAGAGTATTACTGATCTCTAAAGTTTAGGGATCTAATATTGGGGACCCTCGAAACTGGAGTCATCTTGTTTCTTTGGACTAACCTCTTGAATTATAAATGGTACGACACAATAGCACAAACTTTCTCAATATTGTGTATTGTAGTTTGGAACAAAATGTTTGAAAATAGGTTTTCAGTAAACTACCCTCTAGTAGGTTTCCCTAAAAAAAAAATATATCTTGTTAATCATAATAATAACTCTTCATGTATCAATTTTAAATAAAATTGGATCAAATATATTTAACAGAATTTAAATTTTGAAAAATAAATGACTTGTAAGCCACCCTAAAATTGTTTGTTATTTGTAAAAAAAATAAAGTAGATATACTTATTTATCATGAAAAACTTACCACATATTCCCATTTGGATTTCAAGCTTCAATACCAATTTACAAAACATTAAAATTTTATATTATTTTTAGTAAGTAAACTACCCCTAAATTAATTAAATTAAATTAAAATAGTCTCCCAATATAAATAAGGACCAGATTCTTAAAAACAATATTTTAAATACTCAAATAAAAAAAAGTCGTCAGTAAACTACCTATAACAAAATTTCCCCCCTAAAAGAATTATACAATGTTGTTTGTTATGTAAATGTCAAACATTCCTCAAATATACATTTTAAGCTAAATCATTTTAGCTATTTTCAAAATAATTCTAATTTTTAAAAATAGCTCCTTAGGAAAAGAGCCTTTATCGAATTTTTACATAAATCAAATAATACAAGGCTATTTGTCATGTCAAACAAATCTTAAATAGCCCACTCAAAATTGTTGTAGCCATTTTTGGAAAGCTTGGAATTAAAAAATAACTTATTAGTAATTGAAGTGATATGGTAAAAATAAGTTTTCTGGAAAAGCCCCTTAAAATCTAAATATCAAATTTGAAAAAAAAAAGGTCAAACTGTTTTGGATTCGTGGCCAGCAACAGGCAGACAGAATTGTAAAATCCACTTTATTGGGTTTATGCTCACATAAAACGTAAAAACTTCGACACAATCTTGAAATCAATTTTTTAGTGATCACAATAATTTCTCTTGATATGAGAAAGTAAAAATTGTCTGGTAGTAAGAGATTTAACCGATATATAATTTTTTTTGTCTAAATAGTAACGAACAACTGTTTGGGTGTTTTCTTGTTTTTTACAAACTAGTTTAATAATATATGTTAATTAGTTTCAATAGAGGGTACACTTGATCAAATGAAACCTCCAACCTCGCGTGGGGGTTTGTTTCATGGCGACCATTCTTTTGTTAGCTTGCCTTCAGATTGAGGATCAACTATCACAAAAAATGTCTTGTTGTTATCTCCAATTAGGGTTAAAAGTGGAAGAAATATAGTAGGTACTTCAATTACGTGGAGAGAGAGGTATTGAAAACTAAAACCCTTAAAATTAAATTGAAAATATTAAGTCAGTTTGAAGCCGTGCATTGAATGTCCCAGCTTTAGGTGAATTGATACAGAGACCATCCACGTTCCCAAATACTGCAGCTTTGTGAGGGTGAGAATCAGACAAATATTAACCTAATACAGCATTTCTTCTAGGATTGTCATCTACATTTAATTGATTGTTGTCTTCTCCGAGAGGGGTTTAGATCCATTCCAACTCATGTTTTGGACTTTCACACACCATCGCTGGATTTGAACTGGAGGACATATCAAAATAACTCTAATGATTTAGTGTTCTGTAATATATAACATAGGATCTTAGGGGAGATTGAATTTGGTACACTTGTACCGTCATTTTAATAAAGAGAAATGTTGAAAACTCATCTCAACATAACCTTTGTCTTTAGGGATCTTCTAGATGAGGGACGTAAATTCTGGGAGATTAGAGGACTTAAATCTTGGGAATATAACATGAGGACTTAAATCTTGGGAATATAGCATGGAGACTTGATTCTCGGGAATATAAGATGTTGGGGGATTTGTGATCTTGATTACATTCTATCCGCCTATTTTGTTTCCTATAATGAACTTTATGGGCGACATTAACATGGATGATATTTATTATCATATCGATATAGGAAAGGGTGGGATTTGATCCAGATCTATCGCTTCTAACTAACATTGTTTTAGGAGGCTGGTTTTTTAATTATCCTCAGTAGTTGTAACTTGCAATTTGTAAAAAGAATAATAATTACTGTAAGTAGTAAGGGGCCCGGTATATTCGGTGACGTCAGAAATGGAGTAAGTGGTTTGGGTATGTTCGGTATGTTGGGTATGTAGACGTCAGTAGTAATGGGTTTGTGACGTCACATTGACAACTCACTTTATTTTTATAGTAGGTTCGCTTAAATAAGGCGGCTTTATCTGTGCAAAGAAGATAAGGGAGGA
>CABFOW010006981.1:0-20915 GCA_902141385.1 Timema californicum
GATTCGACTTCGAGAATATTCTTGAATATTCGCTTCGACTTCGCTTCGAACTGAAAAAACTGGCTTCGCACACCCCTATTAAGAATATAAAATATTTTGGTGAATCATGTAAACATTTCCCACACCTTTTGAGTTAAGTTTGTGTTATATTGGGAAGAAGGGTGGTAACACTCGATATGCTTAGAGAGGCAGCCATTTCCTCTTTGGCCAGTGACAGCAATGTAAAGTATGAACTGTTTTCTTCTCATTGCTAATGCTATATCAATAGGGACATGCAAAATTTGCAATTGCAATAAAACAAATTTTTACATGAATTCTACTGTTTTAAACCAAAATAAGCTTTTTTTTTATATAAATAAACACATTTTATTTGTAATTTGGCAAATACAACATCATGCAATAAATATAAATGAAAAATTTAGACAGTTTTATCCTAGTTTTTTTAACAATTACTAATTCACCCCATATTTATGTAAATAATATCGCTTTCAACTTATAATATCACTTTTTAAGAAAAATAAAACCACTTTCCCCCCAAAAATAAGCTCACCTTTTGCATGTCTCTACATATCATGTTTGTTCCCTGTTATATGCTTCTATACATCTTTCCTGTACCTTCTTCCAAATATAACTCAATTACAGTACAGAGTCGGAAACTCAACCTAATGTGGACTGAGATGGTGTCAAGTTATTGAAATGTCGAGATTTATGAATGAACTTACATTAGATGTGTGTTTACTAAACAAGGATGAATCATGGTACAGTATTGAACATTTTAGATACAGTTTTGTACAGTACAGTAACAGTAATAAGTACAGTACAATATATTAGATGTTAACATAATGGTGTGTGTGTATATAGAGGTGTAATATAAAGAAATTCAATACAGTACTGTACATATAATGATGTATTGATTCAAATAAGTTACTGAATTGGAAAACTAACAAAGCACTTGTAAAAACACCACAGCACGACTGTTCCACTTGAGTTAAACAAACAAACTGAAAGGTTATACAGTTGAATGACCTTGGATTGTGAGGAATGGCACCAACTGTGTGCGTGTGTCAAGTCTCTACTGTACCTCAAATAGCGAAAAGAGGCAAAGAAGGCCAAGAAATAGCAAGGGTGTGTTGTTTGTTATTAGTGAAGATAAAGCATTTTATAATAAACTGATTACACTCATAGAAACAGCTGTACACACTTAACTGAATAAATAATAAGGTTGTATAACAAACTTAAAACTACTCCTTTACGTCACATAATACCAGATCACATTTGCTCTTTTTCTCTTCTTTTTAGCACTGCATATTACTACCCATGTCACATTTCTACTAATTATGCTAATCGGATAAGGAAGGTTGAATTTTGTGGAAGTGTACCTGCATTTGTCTGAAAAGAGGGGAAAACCACCAACCTGGATTCAAATCCAAATCTTTCATTCCAGTCTATTGTGAGTGTGAATCTTAGAACATGCGGACACCTAAGTAGGTCACAAACTTTTAAACTCCATTTCAGTACGTATATGTAATTAAGATGGGAAGAGCAGATAACAGTTAAGCGTGTGAGTGAGAGGAGAAGAATGGACAAGAGTAAAGAAGAAAGAAAGAGTAAGATGGAGGCATTTTATTAAACTGACCAGGCCCCAGGTTAGAAACTGTTAAGGATGATTATGTAATTAGTCCCCCCCTCCCTTTTTGTCTTACTACCTTTTCAGATTATAAGCATAGGTAATAATTATGCTAATGGGTTAAGAATAAGAAAGGTTGAATCAATTTGCATAGAAGCAGAGTGGAAAACAATTTAGCAAATACCAACCTCAGTACAAGCGACCGGAATTTGAACTTGAATTTCCCCAACATTAACTGTATTGCGAGAGTAACACCATAGACCTTGTGGACATCGAAGCACATAACATCCCTTACCAAACATTCTAATAGCTCACCATAACGATGACATATGTCGGAGCAACTCCATCACAATGTCTGTGAAATGCCTCTGCTGAGTAACCATGACTCGACGCTCGGTACACTAGACGCCAAACTTGCTTCGAGGAACCGTACCAGGTATTGAGTACACGCTGGTAGGACATTTTGTCCTGAAAAAAAAAATTACAAATAGTATATATTTATCTCTTTAAGGAAAACCTCTTCACTTTTTGAGGTACATCTTGTTATATTTTGAAGAAAGTATTCATCTTTCCTATATCGTCTTCAAGATATAGCAAAACTCGTAAAATGTAACACAGTGTAACCTGCATTGGTGGGCATGCAGACTGAATGTTATAATCATTTAATCTAATCAAGTGTATTTATTTCTTAAATGTTTGCCCATGTTGTCTCCACACAAATGTGGATACACTTCATATAACTAAACAATCTATGCAATAAATAAGATAGGTTGAAAAATAAAAGTATTTGTGTGAGTGTGATTTGAAATATTGTAAATATATTAACATGGAGGGAGGTAGGCTAGCACTTGCAAAGTTAATAGCAAAGTTTAAAGACTGGAAATGTTACTTGAGTCACCATTAACTGTGAAATCAATCAAATTATAGTAATAGATTATTTACAAACGTCCATCAGAGAGATTGCCTTAAATCATGAGAATCTCTTACCGCTAAGTGGCAGAGTATTGGTGCATCAAGTCAAAGGTCTAGGGTTCAAAACCTGTATCTTTTTCTATTTGTGAAAATAATTAAGTAAATTGAGAAAATATAATATTCAAGGGGATCCAGTAAGTCTTCCTTCTAAAAGTCATTCTCCATATTTCTAACTACCATTTAGAAATTTAAATTTACAAGATGTATTTGGTTACCTCAAGTTGTGCTTCTACTTGACTTCAAAGTTTGTCTAACACAGACCTAAAAGTTTTGTTTCTGTTTATACCTCCTCCCCTATTTCCACAGGCCCAACTTAAAAGTTCAAAGTTTTAATAATTATATAAGTATTTGGAGTGAGTGGTCCCTTTAGTTGCCTGTTAAATTTTAATTTTCTACAACAATGATAATTAATTCCATTAATTTTGGTAATTTTGAACCTCTCCTTTACACCCCTAGAGATCAATGATTTATTTTGTTATCTGGAGTCTACCTGTCAGCCAAATTTTGACCATTTTGAAATTTTTCTACCTCCCCATGAATTTTGCTAATGAAATGGGATGAGGAAAGTGGGAAACACTTAAGAAAAAACTGCTGGACACAGATATGGGTTTTGTAAGTGTTCTTAGAAAGATTATATATATATATATAATAAATTATACAATAGCTATGCCCTTGCTATATAAAATATACATATTAAGCCCAATAAACATTTAATATGGATTTAAAAACAATAAACTTATTTCACACCATCTGAAAACAATTATGTATGGGTGACTGCTACTTCTGTAGTTGAGCATGTCAAATATGGTATATCCGCGAAAAAAGTTTTGTGTGAAGTGATGTTTAAAAATTATGATCACCATGAGATGTAAGATATTTTAAAAACCTGACCTACTAAAGGTAAAATTCATTGGTCTATGACTAATAAATCATTAATTTGAAATAAATTTAAAAGTTTGGAAAGTATTCAGTCAATCATAGTGAAATATTTACATGTTCATCTAGATCAAGTTATAAAAAATCAAACACTTGAAGTTAGTAGGTTTGGAAAATTTGATACTTCAAATGTCATCACTTAAAACAACTTTAAAAAAAAAATTAAAATAATTTTAAGAAATTAATATTTTTTGAAAATCAAAAAACAATTATAATCAGTTTTGTTGAGAAAAAAGTAGTTTTTTTCAAAAACGATTCTCTTTAACACACCTAACCAGAACTGTATAACCTACCTAAGGTAGGTGTTATCCGTGGGCTGAGATGGGTCCTTAAATACCTATAATTTCTCAAAAATTAACACTATCGTTAACCTGAACCAAGATCTGTGAGCCCGGGAAGAGTTTGAGTGAGACCCGAGGTTGGAGCCTCTTGTCTTCAGAGTTCTCTCGGAACTTGTTGGGAAGGGCTGCATATCTGTAACGTTCAAGGGACAGCTCCATGGGAACAGCCCCAGTGGGTTCCACTTCTTCAGCAAACACTTGGCTGTCTGTCAACAGACAACTTCACTATTAGACATTGATGTACAATATATTTTGCTATTAAAAATTTGTTTAAAATTCATTTGAGGTATTTAACGTGCACTTACCGAACCAACTGATTATATCAGCAAACAATAATTTCTATGAGCGAGAGTGAAAAGGCCTATACATTTTTCTGGTAAAGATATTTTCACATACTTTCCAGAGCTCTTTTACATGCCACAATCGACATGGGATGGACCATTTCACTTTCCCTTTGAAGAAAGTTGTGCTAGAAATTTGTATTGCTCAAGAAAAATTAGCTGACTCCGACTGGGTTTGAACTGCTAATAAAACTATAGTCAAATATTCATAGGAAGAAACTTTGAGACAGTACATTTTTTTATGGTTAACATTTTACTTTGTTTTTACTTTTTAGTGTTGTTTTATATACAATATACATGGTGCTGGAGGAGAATAGAGAAGATAAAGTGACTAATGAATAAATTTTAAGAAGAGTAGATGAAAAGAGAACCATTCTATGACTGTAAATATAGACGATATTTGGACACCAGCCAATCCCAATTTGATCATGAATTGCTTGTTATTTGTATACTAGCAGTTTAATTGATTTAGGAGATAATACTATAAATATGACCATAAGTGTTACTGTGGATTCATACGTTCATCAAAAAACTTGCGCAGAATAGAAACATAGTCACATGACGAGCTCCGAGCCAATCACAAGATTTTCACCTTATTGGTGCAAGCTGTTCCACTAAAGTTCAACTTCATATGCTCAGCCTGAGATGTTCAGCATGGGAGAACCAATCAAATCTCAGAACCAACCTTCTCAAATCAGTGTGCATGTTACAAAGCATGCACTCTATAGCCGGAGGTTAGCAGTTAGCTTCGTTGACTTTTGTGAAGATATTTGAAATAACCTGTTGATAGAAAGCCTGTGTATCGGTGTATTGAATTGTGCCACAATACAGCGTTATAAGTTGAAAACATCCATCGGAGAAATTATCTAAAATTTATGTTTATCCACTAAAAAATAAAATAGGTTGATAATCAGCTAGTTATAGTTAGTGTTGCATTGCATCATGCATCATGCATGCAGCAAATGAATTGCTGCACCACTCAAGCTGATCCTGTTCTTTGTTTTCGGTGAACGTGTGAATCAAGATTTACTCTCATTTACCTATAAGTAGCAATCTGACATGATTGATGACCCCAGAAAGGTGCTGGCACACTCTGGCCCTCTCCTCCTCCGCCCAATGGGCCGTGGGTTGTGTCACGCCTGCTTGATACTTTGCCCAGTTCAACACCGCACGCCACACGTCTTCTTCTTCCATGGACAACTTACATTCAGAGCACAAACTAAATTAATTAAGAGCTTTGAAGTACTTATCAAGTTTATTTTTTAAATAACATGTTATATTTGGGTGTGAGAGGTGCATCATCTAGTTCGGTTGTGGTGTAAGTAGACTTTTAACCGCTCTGTGGGAACAGAATGTTGCCGAGGGTATACTTTTGAGGTTGTCTACATGGAAATCTTAAACCTAAGGGGCCATACATGTATTATGTAACACACTTGAGGGAGAGGGGGTTTAGGCAAGCATACCCCAACAAAGATGTTTAAAAAATGATCTAGTCATGTATAAACATAAGCTTTTTCACACTTCTAAAATTGTGTTTTTTTGTAAATACAAATAAAACTGTTTGTCTAGAAATGGCATCTTATATTCAAAATCCTATTTATTTTAAACTTATAAGATCCGATCTGAAAATAACTAGTCTACCAAAAAAAGCCAGCCCATTAGAAAATGTTTTTTTTATAGTTGTAACTGGCAGCGTTACGTAACTTAAGGGGGTGGGGGTGGGATTGCCAAAGCGTTAAGGAGCATGATATGGGGGAAGGGGGTTCAAGAAAGGCCTTAAATTGCATTACATAATACATGTATTGCCCCTAACTAAGCAAACCATGGTGACAGTTCCCTTTTCGAGAAAAATACCTAGAGTACCGCCAGAAATAGAACCCAGGACCTCTAAACATTTACTCTATTGCTCACTGTCTGGCTGGTTTGAATATAAAGTGAAAGTTATTACTCCCAAAATGTTCTTGAATGTTCTAAAAACATTATGAACTAAGCCACAAATTTTCCAAGGAATACTTGTAACTTACTATAAAATGAAGTGCATTTGGTAAAATATAATATGTAATTAAATAAATATGATAGAACTGTAGAGAGAATAAACACAAATAATAATAAAAATCCTATTACATATTCACACACACTGCAATATAAAGAGCTTATCAAAATATTGAAGTGTGTAAATATGTGTTAGTGTTTTTACTTTTATTTACATAATATAAAACTATATTATTGTGTGAACAACATTATCAATTAGTTATAATTCTCATATTTACATAATTTTAGGTTGTGTTCAGTATTTATTATTTTAAGATCAAATTATTTGCCGATTGCAAGGTGGGCAGAAACTCAACTACTGCTAAGCTCTAATCATATTAAATATAATTGGATAAACTAAATTTACTACACTTAAGTGACAAAGTATTCAATTTTTATAAAGAGTTTTTATTTTTATTGCTCAAAGAACATAAAAATAGCTAAAAAGAAGCCCTTCCAATCCCAACCCCTGATTTATGAAGAGTTCCCACCCTTAAAATATACCTAATTTACTAGTCACAAACAGGTGTTGATACGATTTGATTAAATTGTTTTAGCAAGACCTTACCTGGAAATTTATTTTTATGGAAGCCATTTACCACCTCCATTGACTCTTAGTCAAGTTCCCAAAAATAAAATGGAAACTAATTTTGTTTAACCACTTTTGTAGCCTAGTTTCAGCATTCCTGTCTACAGATCCGAAGGTCCCAGGTTCAAACCCTAGGGTTTCTAGATTTTTCTGTGAAGCAGTGGGTCTGGAACGGGCTCAATTCAGACTCATGAGGATAATTGAGGAGCTACTTGAACAAAGAAGTAGCGGCTCCAGTCTATAAACCTAAGATTAACATCCGAAGAGTTCATTGTGCTGACCACATGTAAATGTTGGCACTATCTTTGCCAACATGTGTTGGCCACTCGGTCAGTATAGCTTGCTTTAGGGCTGACACCATGTAGTTTTTTTAAAATATTTCTAGAAGCAATAGGGATTATAGCTATTATTAATTTTGAGAGTACTTCAAAAAGCTACTTGTCTAGGCATTAAGGAAGTACACAAAACTATATTAGTAAATAATTCTTTAATGAGGCTGGAGAGAAGAATATTTTATATCTACAGCCCTGCAGAACAGAGTAACTCAATTTCACACATATTGTCTGCAAGATTCCAAGATTATATCAAATGATGATACTCACATAGTCTGAAGATATTAGTTTAATTAGAGCGTCCTTGGACAAGTTGAGAAAGGAATTGGTCTTGACACATTCAAGGGCATTCTCTCCCACATAAGAGATACATCTCTCGACAAAAGATTTGGCTCCCTTACCACCTGTAACACCGTTATTCAATTTAGGCCTATAAACATATTTATAAGGACTTAAAATAATCTAATATCAATGAATAATATTAGTATATACAGAGCGTGGCGTCCTAGAGCGCTAATGTTTGTTCCAATGCATAGGGCAGTTCAAAGCATTGATGTCCATCCAAGTAGCGTAACCATGGCAATCAGCATGAAGTGCTGGTCGAATGAACATCATGCGTTCGATGTTGAAACATTTTTCAAGTGTGCTGATAGTAATGTACTACTCAGCATGTGTTCTGGTGACACTTTAATATCAGCCGAAGATGATCACGAGATGGGTTAAGGACTTCAGAACAACTATTATTAATATTATTATCACCGCGTCTTACTACCCGTTCGGGTTATACGCACTTACACTAATGTGTAATGGTAGGGTGATTGTGAGATGAAATGGAGGACCTACAGTTTAACGGGGAATCCGAACCACGGTGGTGGCCTGGCATTCCTCACATTCACAAGATGTCTTGTCAGAGGTGAAGGAAGGGATTGGTAATCAGATAAATCTTTGCCGGGACTGAGGATTGAACCCCGGCCACCAGCATAGAAGTCTGACACGTTACCTCTAGACCTCCAGGTCACCCTTCAGAACTACATCTGCATCAGCTAAGAAGCCACCTGGTAGGCGATATACGGTTCGCACCCCAGACCATATTGCAACAGTAAGAGCTGCTTTAGAGCGAAGTCCAAGATGGAATTCACAAGCTCTCGACATATTGGACAGAAGTTTACGCTGGTATGTTGTGTCTGGATTTAAGTTCCACCCTTACAAGATGCAAGTGATGCATTAATTATTGCCCAAAGATTTAAAGTAAAGTTGACATTTGGGTATGCAGATTCTGGAGATAATAAACACACAACCAAATTTTCTTAACAATCTAATGATGACGGATGAGGCACTCTTCCATTTATGAGGCTATGTCAACAAACTTTAGGTACTGAACACCTACAAATCCTCATTACTTTAATGAATACCACTTCATTAGCCATATAAAGTTACTGTGTAGTGTGGTGTATCTTCTCTGGGTATTGTTGTTGGTACTTTTTTTATTTTTTTAGCTGACACCTGTGGGACTGTCACAGTGACAGCAGAGTGATATAAGGCTAAACTTCAACAATTGTTGTGGTTTAAACAGGATGGTGCAACCACTCACACAGCAAGAACGTCCATGATGACTTAACAAAGAATGTTTCCACAACACCTTGTTTCTCAGTTTGGTGATGTAAACTGGCCACCCGGTTCGCCCAATTTATCTGATGACTTTTTTCTGTGGGGATTTTTGAAATCCTAAGTTTACACAAACAGTATATCAATAATTCAGACATTGAAAAATCATATTCACACCGAAATTGCAGAAATAACACAGAAATCCTGTGTAAGGATATGGTGAATGTGCATGTTATGCCAAAGATTGCATTTATAACAAAGTTGGTCACATGGAGGAAGCAATTTACCAAAAGTTACTCGTGTAGAATGACGTCATGTGTTCTTTGCAACAGTGTATATTAATAACATGTAGATATTATGTTTAATGCTGAAATATAATGTTTAAAATGGGTCACTGTTTCTGCTGCATCCTGTATATACTTAGAATATAAAGTGAACATGTAAGGCGACTAACAAGTTCTAAGACAAGTCAATGAACCATTCTGAAGTGATTCTGCGAAGAAAGTCCAACCTTGGCAAAACTAGGCAGAGTGGGGGAGGATGGCTTGAGCTATACCAGAACATTTTTAGGGGGTTTCCATGGTCACTTACAGACACCAAACTTTAAACTGCATTAGCTATGGCAGGAAGACTGTATCTGATAGCTAAAAAAGTTTAATAAAATAATCCTAATGCATTCATATGTCAAGTCATATGATCTACAGCTGTCACATTTTATAGATACTATTAATACCTATAAAATAAAATAGGCTACAACAAAATCATGGTATAGCTATAGTGAGATTTACATTGAAAGGGCCTTTAAAAAAATACAAAGTTTTCTTTTGCGGTATGCATTGATAACATTTTACTATATTACTAGTGTTACTGACATGAGCAGATCACAAGACTTGATGCATGAATACATGAAAGTAGATCTAGTAACTTTTTCCTAGCTGTTAGATAAGGTTTTTCATGTGAAAATTTGACTGTGTTATTGCACACCTATCATCAAAGGATATCAGTGAAATGGAAAGGTAACCCAGTCAGTGGGAGAATATCTTGTCCTTTTGAAAATACAACAGTAAAAGTTTATTAATACGAACGTTGGATGTCCTCAACCAAGGGGAAAAAAAGATTTAAGTTTCAGAATCTAAAAACGGAAGCTGCTGATAGGTCAAACCGGAGGATTCAATTTGGACCTGTAGAAAGACTGATCACCTAAAAAGTATAGAAATAAATAAGTTGATTCAATATAATTTGTATTAAGTTTCAGGGAAACTATGCCTCATAATCCATTCATTGTTTGGTAGTTAAATTTGAATTACTGTATGCATTAGTTTGTTGTTGTTGCAGCCTCCTTCAAGCTAACTAATGCTGAAATAATGTCTACTACCGGTATTATTGCTTTTCTTCTTTATTATTTACTGTACATGGGCACTAATGACAGGTAGGTCTAAAGTTTCTTAAGACAAGTGCGATGAGATTAATTTTCTATTTTAGATTTTTACATGTTCTCCTTACATTAATGTAGATGAATTTCCTCTAAACACTACTCTCCTCAAACCCACCCATTGAGCATAATTAAAATGTTTATCATCCTGGACGGTTAGTAAGACAATTTGGATTTAAGTTGGAGCATGTGTCATAGTAATAGTGCACGTGCCAATATTGTTATTAACATGCGTTTTGATATCAATGAATTAATTAATTAATAATAATAATAATATTTAGCACCGTATCTTACTACCCGTTCGGGTTATACGCTTTAAGTACTAATTACTCTAATGGATTATGAATTGTGAAGGTTGAATTAGAGGAAGTGAACTCGAATTTGCGTGGAGGGAGAGTGGAAAACCATTTAGGAAAAACCACTCCCAGTTCACCCGACTGAGATTCGAACCTCAATCTCCCCGTCCTCAGCAGTCGAGCTCAACACGACAAGCGCGTTAGCTAACTACGCCACCGAGGCGGGTAATGAATTAATTAACTTACCATCATCTGTATTAACTTGTGACAGCAGAAGAGATGGAAACAGCATACATTTATTTTCCAGGAGATAAAATAATGGTTTTTATTCATATGTACACTTTGTTTATTCTGAAAGAAAGGAAGGTTACTTTGCACGTATCCACTATGAACCCTCTTCAGTTGCCAAATGATCTAAGGCGTTGCTCTCGTGTTAGACTGGCCTGCCAATGACAAAGATATTGGGGTTCAAATTATAGTTGGGTATATTGAAGGAGGGTTCACTAAATGGTCTACCACCCTCCTTCCAAGCCAATGCAGGTTGATTAGCTCTACAATACTTCCTGCCTCCTCCTTATTCCATTAGAGTAATTGTTATACATAAGGCCTGAACAGGTAGTAAGATGCAGTGATAAAAAATAATTCACTATGGAGTAGTGTATAGTATAGGGGGAAAGTGAAATCCAGAGGTCAGCAACCTTTTTGATATCGCTGGCCAATGGCCATTTAAGATTAAAAGTATATTTGTGGAAGCAGCATGAGAGGGTTTAAGAAAAATGTAAAGCAAGAATTTTCAAATTTATATTCATATAATAATTAGTATTATATTTTTATAAACATAATTACTTGTTTGTTGTATATTTTAGGAGGGTAGAATAAGTTGGACCGCCAGATCTAGCTTGTGGGCTATAGGTTAGTGATCCCTGGTGTGATGTATCAAGATAGTAAAAAGAATTAAGTTGTACACTAAAACAAAGCTAACAATGCTTCAGGTCCCACACCAGCAACAACTTGGGACTGACAGATGAGAATGAATGTGATGAGTTCAAGGTTCAAATCTTGATCAGGTGTAAGACTTCAATTTCTTAGGGTCGGTTTGGTCGGGATGTAAGTCTGGAATCCTATCCAGCTAGATCAAAGGTGGTGCATCTACTAAAAGGTTTCCCAACACCTCCGGTACATTTACTCCACATTCTACTTTCTTTGTTATCTTTAGTGTAAATATGTGGATAACCTAGTAAGATGAGGTAAACTAAATTAATATTCCTTATTGTACTAGTTTAGGCTTCATTCCACACTAACCATAATTCCTTTTCTTAAATTATAAAAAACAATAATTAAATTCACTTAAATAAGCTCAACCTCAAGGGGTTATGTTGGAAGGAAAATTTTCTTATATTTGTGTAGTAATAAAGAATATAACACACTGCTATATTAGTAGTTACAATAAATACTCTAGACCTACCTCAACTTCGGACAAATAAGCTTAAAATTCAAATGTGTCTTAATACAATCTGGCGAATTCAAGAGAAAATAATAAAGCACGATTGTAATTATAACCTTCATTGCAGGTAGAATATTGACGCAAATCTTCTGTCTTGGTGATTAGTTGAAAGGGTGCAGTTTAGAAACAAATGTGCATAATAATTTCAGTTTCTGGAATAAGCTAATACTTTCTCAAACTAAGCCTATACTAAAATTGTTTGAAGAAATAAAATAAAGAATGCCAGGCCTCCACCGTGGTTCGGATTCCACGTTAAACTGTAGGTCCTCCATTTAATCTCACAATCACCGTACCATTACACATTAGCATAAGTGCATACAACCCAAACGGGTAGTAAGACATGGTGCTAATAATAATAAAAAATAAAATAAAGACAAAAAAAAAGGATAATGTGTTACATTTATTTCAAAAGTGGATGCTAAACAAAATTGAAAAGGTCTAGCCTATAGCGAAACATGTTTAAATCAAAGGTCACAGTAAAAGGTTCAAACTTAGATCTATGCTCATTTTGTGTAGAAATACACACTTAACAAATATTTAATATTTGAACACTAATAAAATAAATGACAGTTCTTAACTATTTTTGTCTTGGAGTTATTTTAGAAAGTGTTGACAAGTTTAATCAAATTAATTGATTTAATAGTGTAGTCACATCACATGTGTTGTAACTGCAATAATAACAATTAGTATATTTAAAGTACCATACAATGAAGGAAGATTTTTTATGTGCACATTTTACTTTATACTGAACATAGCTACTTTCTTGATCACAAGTTTTATTCACCTGACATTTTACAATGGTTATATATGAAGTTTGAAAAATTCATATAACATGATGAAGTCACACTCACCAAGCACCTCCAAAAAAACTGCACTAGCCTAACTTATTTGAGTTGTAATGAAACTATGAATGATATAAGATACTGTGTTGAATGCAATATATTAGCCCAAATAAAAATGAGTTTAAAATCCCCGTAACTTTAATAAAGAATTTTATTTTTTTATGTCTAGTAATAATAAATAGAAGTCCGTTCACCGTAGGAATTGTTTTCTGAAAGGCCTTTTTCCCTAACAGAAATCCATTATATAGTAGGATATTGGTAGAAAAAAAGACCTTTCAGGGTGTAATTCCTACCGTGAATGGAGTATAAGCATACTCGTGGATTGATTAATCAACTTTTTGAAATAATCTACTTTATTAATATTGCTTTTTTCTGCTTTAGCTACCCATATTGTTTAGAATGGGAGGCAATATTAAGGTCCTAGTTCTAGAAGACAAAAATAGAACAAAAATTGTCGGTCAAACATCACAAAAAGGATGTGTTGTTGACATTTGTCAGTTTAGACTTGAGGGCATAAGGGGTGTATCAGCATCCTTGGTGACAATTCAGACAGGCTTATACTTCAACACACCTATGTCAGTGCAAATGTAAAGTGTATGACACATAGTAGTGAATTCAGATAGAGCCAATGTAGCCGTGGTTAATTTTCAAAGTGGTATGGAAAAATTGATTTTAATAATTGCCAATATTATATGGAATGGTGCAGTTTCTAATGCAAACATAATAAAAGGGTGGGGGAGAAATATTTATATATTTAATCATGAATGAATAAGAAATGTGTGTGCAAGCCTTAACTATGCATAGTGAAAAATACAAAAGGAATTACATATTAATCTAGTATTGAATATCTGGATTAAATGGTTTAATATGTTAACATTCAAAGTTTCTTTTTAATATAGTTTGCAACTTAATATTACAATTCACTGATAAACATGGTTGGCATCCTTAAACACTACAAACCTAAGATAAATCAAAGTGTATTTAAGTTTTTTCATCACTGTGTTAAATTTTATTATGTCTCAATGTAGCAATATTCACAGCGTCACTAACCGCCATTTAACTTCCAGGAACTATTGCCGTGGCCACTCCTGGCGAAACATTTTGGATCAATGTTATATTATCTCCTTTTAGCATTAATCGTCCCAAAGGTTTCCTTGTGTTTGTTTTTACGTAAAATTCCTCAGCTTCGTCAAGAACAAGATTCATGTATTCATCAAAACCCACAATGTGTCCTTCAATGCGTAAATTCACGTTCTCGTAGAGCCACACTTGAACTTTAGATCTAGTTTGTAGAAAACGAAATATTAAATTAATTGGTTGTACCATAACCTTTTGTACCTTTTGCGTGCCTTTAAAAGCCATGATGAAGTATTTTATTTAATAATAATAAAGAGAAGAACTGTATATTTCAATTTGTTCACACAATTATTAGACGCTATGCCGGTCTTTTGAGAACAAAACAAAATGTAGGAGCGAAAATATATCAGCTTGTTCAACTTAACAAAACAAATTTATTCAGTTGTGTATAAATTTGATTAAATAAACCATAACATTTATTGTTTAAAATATGTCCCGAGTAGATTATAATAGTGTAAATTAACACATAATTAATACAAATAACCCAAACAATAATATTGAATAAGCCAAACTATACTAGTTTTAGAGTAGTTGGCTAATTGAAGTGACATAAGTGTTAACTATTTGCTTAGGTATGGTGTGATTTATCTATTCGCACTAGCAGTAATCAAAAGTTAAGTTTTTATATTCATTTCATTTGCACTGAAATATAGTATATACCTATACCTTGCCAAATTGCAGTATTATCCTATCCTATGTATGGAGAATACGATATATGAAGTACATACTTTGCCAGATTACAGTATGATCCTATCCTATGTATGAATAATACAAGAGAAACTTGCCATTTAATTGGACAGGGGCTACTGAACAGACAGGTTGAGGAGGAATGAACCCCCTTGTTTTTATTTTGGGCAGGGGACTATCTTAAACCCAACCAACATTTCTCAAGTAAATTCAATTTATTCAACTGTTTATCACTTTGGTAATTTTAGGTAATAACAAAAATTTATAATTAATTTAAAAGAAAATTGAGATGCTTAATTTTGGTTAATAATTAGACATTTTTGACACAGATTAGAACAACTTGATAACATTTCCCAGTTGGATTGTAAGTCTAATTTAGACACAGAGATTGTTTTTCAACCACAGTTCAAATTTTATGTTTGCCATATCTCTAGCCAACCTAATAAAATTAGATAGTTGAACATTAATTAACAAGCTTTTGTGTTGTGGTTGGAGCAAAATATTTTATTATTTTTAAACATTGTTGTGATATTATAGTTTATTGTGTTGTATGCATAATACTAAGTTTTTAATCAACCCTACCTTAGAGGGCCATTAAGTTTCCCTCAACAATATGAACCTTGACGGGGTTGATACTTATACTTAATTTACCCTTAGTACCGTTTCACACGAGGCAACTATACCTGTTCAACTATCGCGCTGTTGATTAACATAAAGGTAGATTGGAGGTTTCACACGAAGCAACAAAGTTGTCCGCTCCATCAACAATCGCTCATAAGTTGCCCACTGTTGGCGATTTGTGGAACTTGCCCATCAAGAAAACTATCGCCCACCTGGCACCTGCTTGGTTAATCACCTGTTTATATGGTGTCATTCACACAGGGCAACAACCGCCGGCCAGTATCCCACCTGTTGAATTCTATTCTTGGTATGAAATGTTATCTATTGTCAGTTTGTTTTTTACTGCATGGTCTTATTTATAATTCTTACATACTTCACTAGAAATTTATTTACGCTAATCATAAGTAATCTCAACCCTTTTCAAGGATATTTCCGTCTTTTTTTTACTATTATTATTAAACATCTAGATTAAAATATTTTATATTAAGACTTTAAAGTGCCATCAATTACAATGAAAGAACATTCTGATAATTAATGTGAATTAACATTAAAAAGTTCATCGCCATAGCTCAGTCAGTACCATGTCTGCCACTGAGCCAAGGGGTCTCAGGTTTGATTCCCGGCATGGCCAAAAAATGTATCATTGGTGAAACATGGAGGTCTTCTTTCACAGTAATGATTCGGTTGCAGAGGCTGTGTGGTGTGTCTGTTCTAGATTTAAGGAGCCACAAAAAAAAAAGAACCTCACCCTCTAAATCCCTAATAAATGACCTATTTTTTTGTATATTCTAGTTGAGTTGGTACCGATTTTTCTTTTACAGAGCGAAAGTTTACTGGTAATTGGTGCCAGGCAATAGTTGCCACGTGTGAAACGGCTCTTGAAGGTAGCAGGCTTACCTTGTTTGGCTCAACTATGGTGTAGTTTATAAGAGATCAAAATAGCATGGGCGTAGCGAGGGGTTCTGGGGTTCAAACCCCACCCCCACCCCACTTTCCACATATTTTCTGAAATTTTTAATTTTGATAGCAAAAGAGTGTTTAAAGAAGTCACTGTGCGAAACTAATTATCTATTTGATTCTGCAATGAACTTCAGAGATAGTAGTTTATCACCTAAAATTATCCAATTTTTAAATAACTTCTAGATGTAACTAATTTTACACTAAAAAAATTATTAGTCTAGGATAAATCGCTTTCATGGCCATCCAAATTAACAATAAAAATTGGATGTGGACCACTTTAAATAGCTTCTAGCTTAGCAGTACTTATCTACTATAAATTTCATTAAAAAAAAGTATAGTTTTCAAAAAATGTCCACTTGAGGACCAGGACCACTCCAAATAGCTTCTAAAGCATCCAATCTTCAAACATTAACTGGTGGGATTGGGGAGGGGGGATGAGAAGGAGAATAAATTTAAAATTTATAAAACTTGCTATACCCCCCCCTTCTCCCCTCCTTCCACACACAAATAAGGTTCCACTTTTTGAAATAATTTTCTTATTTCACAGAAGTCTTTACATCGTGTCATGAACTTACAATTTGGAACACTACCAAAATTAAATTTGTCCTAAGCTCATGAGTCACAGCCTACCAAGGTAAAGTGTACATGAAAAAAAAAGGTTGAACCTGTAAAATTAAAAAAATTAGGTGTGACATGAACATTCAAGGAGAAGTCTTAGCAATTATAAAATGTCACTTATAAAATTTCACTGAAATTTTCAATGCTTTTGTAATAATTTGTAAAATACAAAGTAGAGAGCAGTTCCTAGTGTAAACTAGTAGTTTTATCCCCAATTAATACTATTTCTTGGTGATCTTTATGCCAAGGATTTAATAAGAGGAATTGAAAATTATGTTATTTTGTGTGTATTGCTTTTTTATAAAATACTGGGAAGAGCATTCTATATCTGAAAGGCCTTATCAGGGCTTGTTAAATGGGTGTAAAAAATAAATTGTATTAGTAGAAATGAGCTTGGTTTTAAATTTTAATCAGCAGTTACCATTAATAATATATTTTAAAGTGAAATCCCTAAGTGTAATTTACATTATAATATATAGGGATATTATTAAGGACCTTAGTGTCTGATAGTCTCAAAAATTGCTAAAACTACTTTCATATATTATTGCACAGAGGTTATGTGAGCTTTTGATTTTCGATATATAGTATGAGCGGTGTATGAACCGTAAGAAGGGGGTATGGAGAGGGAAAATACAGTGTATTATGAGGTTTGTAAAACATATTTATTTTAAAGCAAAAAAAAAAAAGTAGGTGGGAAAATGGCTAGCAGTTTAATACAAACTAGTATGCTTCCATGATGTGAGTATATTATCAACATTTTATTTAAAAAAAAGGTAAGTTAATATTATTACTCATTTTCAATCATATTAAACAATATGAGCGTTTTCAAACTCTTTATTTTGACCAATATATGTCAAGAAACTCATAGTAAATTCAAAATGTGATAACAAAAAACTTCTAATGTGTTGTTTTGTGTACCACTGATAAGCGACTTGTAATACCAACTATTAAGAACGGTGTTTTTCCTTTAAGTTTTAAAACAAATATCTTATCTATATTTGAGGGATCTTTCCTCAATTAAATATTATAGAAAGACATTTTGATATGAAAATACTTTTCTCAAAAGTGTTTTGCACCCTATACTTACAGTATCCTTAATATATAGTAAGTTGTGGATAGCCCTAACTAAGACTTGTGGCACACACCCGCAAATGTACTAAATTACATTTCTTTGGTTTTATGCACTAAACTCTAACCACGATTTTTTTTAAAAACCTCAATATAGTTTTTAGACACATAGATCTTTTTTATTTAATTTGCCATTAAATGGCTTGGGAGCCAAGACATTCCAAACACACTTTTTTTTTTTTCTAAACGCCCTTTTACACAAATAAAGTTCTCCATCATTGAGTAGTATCATTAAAATATAGAACGATGTCTAACTATAGTTTTTAATTGCTGGCCGAAAAAAGGTATAATTTTTTTTCCTCTGCTCAATTCCCTACTAAGTTGTTACTATTAATAATGACACAGAAAGGTATACAAAAAAGTACTACCCGTGAAAAATAAATCTCCTTCACATAAGTGTCAAAAAATTATCCAGAGTTTAAAATTCTCTCAGTTTAGCCCCCCCTCCTCCCTTTCAAAGAGCTTCCGAAACCCCTGTTAGAGGGTAAACAAAGCATACCTATGAAAATATTAAGATAGCTAGAGCCCCAGTGCAGTTATTGTAAATAATTAAACTATCGCTTTTGTTAATTTATGTTGATTATACATGAGCATTATACAAATTTAAGATTTGTTACCTTATTTATTTTATTTGATATATATTTTCGCAAAGATGTATTAATTTGGGGTTATGGGAACATTTGAGCAAATTCACACAAACATTTGATACAGGCTTTAATCAAAAATCATAGTTTCTATTCTAGTTAGTTTTAAATAATACCTTAAATATAGGATTTATAGAATGCACAAACTTAAAAGCTAATTTTTTTCTAGGGGGTGGGGTCCTCTAGAAAATTTGACTATCCCAGTAGCTTGGTATAAGTTTTATATGTATCTGATTCTGAGGTGGGGGAGGGGGTTCTATATTCCCTCCTCTCAGTGTCCCTGTTTTATACACCCTTGATAGAATGCAAAAAAATAATGAACAACTGACAGACTATAATATAAATGGCAGTGGCACATGTGGAAGTCCCCAATAATAGATAAGTAATTTTAGGAGTTCAAAACATAATTATTGTGACTTATGTGCTATAAAACTCAAATAAGCTACTAGCTTAGGCATTGGGGAGGGCCTAAGATTGACAAAAAAAAAAATTACCCTAAAATATGAACAAAAGCTCATAACGCTTGCACACAACTAAATAAAACAAGCATGTTACAAATGTTAACAAAAGCCACATTATTATTAGGTGGTCTGTCCTATGACAGGTCCATTCCTTGTGTCATTGAACTTACACCGCCAATGTGCCCTGTCAAGTCTTCTCCAGCACTACATTTCAAAGCTCTCTAAAGCTTAGTACACACTTGGAAACACTGTTAGCCAACATGGGAAACACTGTTGGCCAACATGGGAAACAGATTGTTGGCAAACATTAAGAAACATTGTTTCACGTCCAGACAAAATGATGAAATATTTGTTTCCCATCAGAGTTCAGTTGAGCAAAAGATGTCTGTTAAGGATGCTATGGTTTGTGCTTTCTTCAAGAAGACAGAAGAAGAAAACAGTGGGGGGTTCGCTTTCATTTACAATAACCAAAAACAGTCCGCTTATTTTATTAAAAACATTCTTTTTTTACAGTCCCCAATTGTCACATCCCACAAAAGTTTATTTGTAGGAAATATTTAAACCAGTTCCAGAGTTTTTTTCTGCTGACCACAACATGACAAAGTTTGATTCACATTGATAGGACTGTGCTGGGACTGTGTCGTGTCACTAGCATTCACACTGGTAGGACTGTGTTGTGTTGTGTCGCTACCATTCACACTGATGGGA
Organism: Timema californicum; assembly: GCA_902141385.1. NCBI lineage: Eukaryota > Metazoa > Arthropoda > Insecta > Phasmatodea > Timematidae > Timema > Timema californicum. The sequence goes on from CABFOW010006981.1 coordinate 19,813, forward strand.
CTGTGTCGTGTCATGCCGCTACCATTCACACTGATGGGACTGTGTCGTGTCGTGTCGCTACCATTCACACTGATAGGACTGTGTTGTGTTGTGTTGCTACCATTCACAGTGATGGGACTGTGCTGAGACTGTGTCGTGTCGTGTCGCTACCATTCACACTGATGGGACTGTGTCGTGTCACTACCATTCACACTGATGGGACTGTGTCGTGTCATGCCGCTACCATTCACACTGATGGGACTGTGTCGTGTTGTGTCGCTACCATTCACACTGATAGGACTGTGTTGGAACTGTGTTCGTACCGTGCTGGACTGTGACCTTGGGAAATCACTTTTGAACCGATCCAAGATGACACAGTCACAGCACAGTCCTATCAGTGTAAATCAAAAACGTTCTTACAAGGTAACTCTTATGGAAATGACCTGTTCGAGATTATTGGCAGCACGACACAGTCCCAGCACAGTCTGCGCACAGTCCTATCAGTGTGAATCAACCTCAAAAGGAGATATCAGTAACTGATGAACTCTGTGTGAATAGCAGAGTCAGACTGGCCCATGGTGCTTGTTGTCAGAAATGTTGGCCAACAATGTTTTTAGTTACACATTTGAAATGGATCATGGGAAACACAAAGTGAAAAAATGTAGCCCAACTGCTTCTGAAACAAGGGAAATTGGCAAACAATGTTTCCAGTGAAATATTCCCTAGTGCATACTAGGTAGGCTTAAGGATTTCTTTCACATCTTCCTAGAGTCCAAGTTTATGCTCCAGCGTGATAGTCCAAATGTAGCATTTCATCATTTCCATACTTGATTTACTGGTCAGCAACAACCTCTTGTTTTTGAAAGCTTTCTTGGCCATCACAATCCATGACCTAATTTCCTTGGTGCATTATGCATCTTTTCCCCCAGGCACTTGAAATGCTATATGGTTTCCAATTTTTATTCTCAACAGCTCTTCATTTTTTGAAATCCACATTACTTTTGACTTCTCATTGTTGATATCTATGGCATATCTTCTCCCTATCTCCACTAGCCAGTCCATCTCTTCCTGCAACTCTTGCATTCTTATAAATATCTGCTACAGTAGTTATAGCTACCCCCCCC
>CABFOW010006982.1:0-12467 GCA_902141385.1 Timema californicum
TGCTTCATCCTGATGGTAACTAAGTCTCTCGAACAAAAATCCACCATTGGAATGAATGAAATACCATTTTTAACAAAAATGCGGGTTCTGGGTCCTTTAACATTCCTAGCATATGTTAACCTACCTCCAGTTCCTAATGTAGCTAAAGAAAGCGAAGCAAATCATTTGATATTTTTCTTATTCACTATTGTACACAGATATCCCTTTGAGACACATCTTGTATTGTGACAGACGGGCAACATTAGTCGAGAATCGATTTTCCTGGCAAACTAATGACAATTTAAAGAAGAGGAGGCACTTCCTCTGAAACTGTTGGTTGGTCATCTGGATCAATTTTTTTTAGAGAAAGATGCTAAAACAAAATTAATTGGAAAGCTTTAGGAGTAAAATATTACATTTAAACAGTAAAGGGTAGTAAAACAAGGTGCTTAAAAAAACAGAAAATTTGAGTTATTATAGAGTGCATAGATCTGACACTTTAGCTTGGTTGCTAGTGTGTCTGTCTACTGAGCTAAGGATTCGATTCCCAGAATAGCCAAAAAATGTATCATTGGTGAAATGTTAGTTTACCCTTTCACGGTGATGAATAAACATCTGGTGTGGATGTTGTGTCGGTCCTAATCTTAAGTTAGACTATAAGACATATGAAGATACGACAGTCCTAGCAAGGCGGTAGTGGAAATTATATGGCTTGAATAAAAAAGTGACCTAGGTCACAGGCTGGAAACAGTAATAGACAAAGTAAAGAGTGAATTGATTATATTAAGCCAAGCACCGACTGCAAAATGAATATTTGACCCTGTTAAGCTGTTTCTGTTGCTTTGAGAGCTCAGAGCAGTGTTGCCAACTATGACCAATCGAAATCCCAATTTATGGGCAATGTAAGGGCAAAGTAATACTACATAGGTACGAGTATGCATGCTTTAGGCTTATTATATTGGGTAAAGGGACAAGACCTAAGACAAAGAAATAAATGGTACAGAGATCCACACAGACTTTCTCTATCCATTGTTTAAAAATGGAGATATTTACCCAAAGCTTGTACTATGTGAAACAAAATAATATATACTAGCAAACCTGAACTATTTTTGACATTTTCTTATGGTTTGCACTTCTTACAACTATCGCATTGCTGTTAAATTCCTCATTTATAAATTCAAACCAATAAGAAAGGTAAACATTGACTAATGAGTCTAAAATGATAGAGATAGATCATTGCTGTACAAATATTTTCCCTAAAAGGTTAAAGGAAAAAGAACAAACTTATTGAGATAATTTATTATTTACTTACTCCATGGTATTAGAGAAATATTGCGTTAAAACTTAAGTAATATATCTGTACAACTAAAGATCACAAAATTGTATCAATATATTTGACAATATCTCAGAAAATATTGGTTTTATAAAGATATATTTCAAATAAAAGTTTTTTTATTTCTAATAGTACTACAATTTTGCAATTAAACTTTATTTGTTATCTCAAATAGTTGCGGAGAAATGGAAATATTTGCTTCTGTAAAGTACCCTTAAAGTCATTTTCATGGGAAAATGAAAATAACTATTTTATTAAGCATCTTAATCAAAGCCTAGATAAGGATTTTAATCAAAATCGTAGAAACAATTTTTTATTTTCTGCCTTTATTAAACTACTTTTAATTTTAGGGTTAAACAGACACAGATAGAGAAGGCATTGCAAAACCAACATTTTGGGGTTATATGGGTCATGAAACGTCAACATCCATCAACATCTCGGGTTAGATTATTTTTATGGTCGTAATACTTTACCTTTAATGATAGAAAAGTTTAAAAAAACATATATTTGTTTATAACTTGAAAATTATTAGTCTTATAAAGATATGTTTCAAATAAAAGATATTTATTATAAATAGATAAACATATGTGCAATGATAAGCAATTTCATATTCCAAAGAGTTACAAAGATATGGTAAAAAATGAGAATTTACGCATCAGAACAGAAACCTTTAAGTCATTTTGACGATAAATTGAGAACAACCATTTTGTTTGTAATATTGATCAATGGTTAGAAATAAAATTTAATAAAAATCTTCAGAGCTGGCTTGATAAAATCGATTTTTCCTCCTTTCGCCCTTAAGTAAAATACCCTTCCTTAATTTTAGGCTTAAGTATCTAATTCCAAAAACCTCTTGGGGCAACCCTATAAAAACTATAACTACCAAGTTTTATCCCAATCGGTAAAATTGTTTAGGATCGACTCCGAGGTACATACAGACAGCAATTCAAAAACCACTTTTACAAATTTGGTGGGCCATGAAACGTTGAAATTCATCAAAATTTCAAGTTCGATTTTTTGGACGATCACAATACTTTCTCTATCTGTAAGGTAGCAATAAAGTAAAAAATAGGCTAAGCATTTTTAAGCAATATACATTTTATATGAATGAATGGCAATAAATAAGAACAGTTCAAGATGGAAAAAAAACCTCCAAAATTGTCAACTTCTTTGCCCTGGCAATTATTGAGTCCAATGTTTGGTGTTTCTGTTTATGGATCTGTTGGAGTGGCGATTGATGGCCACGGTGTTCTAAAATCTTACTTATTGTCTTTGTTTCAAAAACCATGAAAACATAATATTATGTAGAAGGTATATAAGGTTTTAAGGGAAGAAATGACAACCAATACAATGACAAACAGGAAACATATTTTTTATGGGAATCTATTATAGATTTCAGTGATGAGAGCACTTTTTGTCATATTTAATAATTGGGTGATTTTTGTTAGTATTTTGATCCGCGCAGTTTTCTTTTTTAGCACCGTGTCTTACTAACCATTTGGGTTATGTGCTTGTGTACTAATTATGCTAATGGTCTTAGGGATTAGGAAGGTTATATTTAGATGAAGTATACCTGTATTTACATGGATGTAGAGTGGAAAACAATTTTTTTTAAACCACTCTCAGTACAGCTGACCAAGATTCGAACCTGCTGTCACCCAAGCAGGTTCTGTGCAATGATGTATATGTACTCTTGACATTTTATGATTACAATCATAATTTGCCCATTGAAATCATGTGACAGGTAGGACCTTTTGTGGAGAAAACAAATTCCACAACAGTCAAGTTGTGATGCCATGACATACCCAATGTAAATGTACCCAAGCCAAGCAACAGGAGGCAGAAAGTACATAGAATGGTTTACCACAATACTTTGAAAGCAAAAGAGGTAAATGCCACAGTAGAGCAAATAAGTGTTACATTCTTTCAAAGCTGGGTTGAGAAGGGGGGAGAGCCGGGGAAGGTGAGAGTGAGGGGGAGGATAGAAGGGGATAGAATGAAGGAGTGGGTAGAAGGGAAGAGCGTGAGGGAGGGGGTAGAAGGGGAGAGTGAGTGAGGAAGGGGGTAGAAAGGGAGAGCATTTGAGGAGGGTGTAGATTATTATTATTATTAGCACACCACGTCTTACTAACCGTTTAGGTTATACGCACATACGCTAATGTGTAATGTTAGAGTAATTGTGATATGAAATGGAGGACCTACAGTTTAACGTAGTATCCGAACCACGGTGGAGGCCTGGCATTCCACACATTCACAAGTTGTGATCAATACACGTCTTGTCAGAGGTGAAGGAAGAGGTTTGGCAATCATATAAACCTGTGCCGGGACCGAGGATTGAACCCCGGACCACCAGCACAGAAGAGGAGGGGGTAGAAAGGGAGAGAGTGGGAGGTGTAGGTGAGGGAGTGAGGGGATTGAAGGAAATGCAAGTTAAGGTCTGCAATTTTTTTCTTTTTTGTGATAAAAACATTTTTTGTACAAAATCAATTTACACTTCTAGAGATATCTCTATTTTATTTTTCTGCAGATAGTAATAACATGTTTTTAATGTGTGTCATGGAAATCGTGTAGTTTGACCAAGACTTTTTCACTTCATTTAAATCATTTCTGTTAAAATGTAGCATTGTTCATGGGAATCATTCAAGAACCATTGAGATTAAAAAATATAAACTAATTGTATCTAATGAAGCTATATTTTGTTTATTTTGACCCAAAAAGGTTTGATATAAGAAAATGCCTAAAATAACTTGTGTACCCTTTCTTCACACCTTGTATATAAAAAAATACTTCATTTATTAACTAACATTCAATACAAAAACTAAATGAGGTTTGAATAAAATAAATATTGATGTAATCAATTTAAAGTTTTCTAAATATTTAAAAAATATAACATAGCGCCCCTAGGATGAAAACAAACTATTTTTAGAACACAAACCAGTCATCAAAGTACTGCTGCAGTTATAAGGCTTAAACAAATATGCTACTTATCCAAAAAAATTATTTATTTCAAAGCATAAAATAATCTAAGAAATAATAACACATTTTGTATATTGATAAAATAAGACAGTTGTGTATGGAAATTTTGTATTTGTGAGCTGCGCCATCAGCTGTTTTAGGTGAACACCTCAAAATAAAACATAAATAGTATTAGAGGTAGTTTGGTCAGTTATTTTAGCTGCCTCAGAAATATGTCAAAACTGTGGTGAGGTATTACATTTGTGAGATATGCCGTTGTTTTACTATTTTTATAATATGAGTGGTTACAAAATTGATATTCAGGTTTACCAGATACAACATGTGCAGAGAATTTATATGATAGAAATTATAAACTCTTTATTAGTGTTATAGCCATCTTAACCATTATCGTACTCATGGCACTCAAAGCATGCCATCGTTGAACTCGCACATTTTCCCGGCACTTTCTACAACTGCTTACAAGTAACAGCTTACAACAACTGCATAGAGCTCTGATCTTGAGGGTACACAAACTAGTTTCTGCTTACTATGCAAGATTCCTTCAATGATGGCATAGAGCACCATAAATGGACTTTTATCCACAGCCCGAGATCACGCGATAGCTAATAAAATGGTTCACAAGGACATATGCCATCATCAACCAAACTAACAACGTGCAGATGTGCCGTTCGTACTAGACATGGTTCCTGTTTCAGACACGACACTAACTTACAATCGACCGGTGGTAGGAACCCCTTACAATTGATACAAATCAAGCTAAGAATAAATTCACTAAGGTGAGAGAATCACATTAGTAAATTATTTTACTGTATGCACCTATTCGTTGGTTTTTTTTTACTTTATGAAAAAGAAACGAGGAAGCTAAACTGGCTGCAGTTCTTAATCAAGAAGAACTGGTGGGACCAAAAACTATATTTAAGTTACTTGATTGCATTTACATCCAATCAAACTTTTAATTAACAATTAAGTTTTATATCCTACCTATTACGATACATAAAATGTCTTACCTGAAATGTCCATGCGGCTGATCATCCCTATTTTAACTCAATACTGAACAATAATATCCACATAGTAACACATAGCCTAACAAACGCCTTTACCTTAAATATTTAAAAACCTAGAAGACTGATGAAAATCAGTTAGTTTCTAATCAACAGATGTATCAATGTTTTCCTGAAATAAAGATGTTTACAAAAGAGATGGAAACTATTGGCCTTACAGATACAGCCATGCGTTGAGTAAATCTTGAACGAAATTAAATTAAATATAGGCTAGTTGAAAAATGAAACCTATACACGAAATTTATACTAGTACTCGTGGCTTAGTACACCACTGAACTATCTAGGACTAATCCCGTCACCATTAATCATTCATTGACTTAGTCTGAGTGAAGAATAATTCTGCGTACGAGACAGTTCCTAGATAGCTTAGCGTGGCATGTTTAACCAACATTTTTTTAGAGGAAGTACAGGAATGGAATGAGGAAGTTAAAGAGAGTGAAATGAAATCTAGCACTGTGAAGTGATGGTAATGACAAGGAAGAGACCAAGGCCTAGTAAAGCTATAAAGTTTGATGGAGTAGAGCTAAGAAAAGTATAGAATGTAAAATATCTTGAAACGTGATTGAGGCGAAAGGTGGAAGTAGAGAAGATGTAATGATAAGAGGACAGCAGTGAGAGTTGTTCTATAGGTGTGTAAGAGACCTGCTAAGGAGAAAATAAGTATCCTTGTACATAAATGTTGTACAGGTTGTACTTTGTACCCATTGTCACACATACAGCAGACACATGAACAGTGAATGTAAGAGTGACTAGGAAAGTGGAGGCCATGGGAATGAAGTTTGTGAGAAGCATGTTAGCTGTCACGAGGAGAAACAGGAATAGGCATGAAGTCAACCAGGAAAGAGAAGGGGTACAGGAAGTACATGAGATAGTAGAGGAAGCAAGAATGATATGGTATGGGCATATAATGAGAAAAGAGAAGGAGAGGATGCCAAAGAAAATGTTGGAAATGTGTCTAGGGAAAATATTACAAGGGAGGCCAAGAAAGAGATGGAAGAAGCAGATAGCAGAAAGTGTGCAAGTGAGGAAAGAAGAATGGTGGAAGGATAAAGGAAGATGAATGGTGGAAGGATAAAGGAAGATGAATGGTGGAAGGATAAAGGAAGATGAATGGCGGAAGGATAAAGGAAGATGGATGGCGGAAGGATAAAGGAAGATGGATGGCGGAAGGATAAAGGAAGATGGATGGCGGAAGGATAAAGGAAGATGGATGGCGGAAGGATAAAGGAAGATGGATGATGAAAGGATAAAGGAAGATGGATGATGAAAGGATAAAGGAAGATGGATGATGAAAGGATAAAGGAAGATGGATGCATTTTACTAAATTGACCCAGACACAGGCTGGAAAAGGATGATGATGATGATTTAAATATTTGTAAATAAAATTATACTCTAGAGGTAATATTTATTTAGCACCGCATCTTACTACCCGTTCGGGTTATAAGCTTTAAATACTAATTACATTAACGGATTAGGAATTGGGAAGGTTAAATTAGAGGAAGTGAACCCGCATTTGCGTGGAGGGAGAGTGGAAACCCATTTAGGAAAAACCACCCCAGTTCACCCGGCCGAGATTCGAACCTCGATCTCCCTGTCCTCAGCAGTCAAGCTCAACACGTCAAGCGCGTTAGTCAACTACGCCACAGAGGCGGGTCTCTAGAGGTAATGCAATAGTAAAAGGCATTCTAAGACTTTGTACCATTTACCTGGGCATAAGTACCAATAATTTCACAGTTCCATGCTCGCCCCATCCACAAGGCTTGTTGCTCAAGGGTGCCTTGCCCCATGATTGTCGGTACAAACATCACATAATGGAGAGCGAAGGGGTTTCCATCTTTTAGAATAGCACTACCTAACATACCACTTAGCATTTGCCTAGAATATAAAACAAAAAAGAATAAAAATAAATATGGAGTAAGAAAAATTTAACTAGATTTAAAATAAACTGGCTGTGTAAGCCTTAGTTTAAATATGCATATAAACATAGAAAATATATATGATGTTTATTGTGGTGATTTGATATTTATATTAGCTGATGATCTCACACATTCATCATATACTGTATTAAATTAATGAGTAGGGTTGTGCGAAGTCCACTTTTTTCAAACCAAAGCAAAGTCCAATAAAAGAATATGAAATATTCCTATAGCCGAATTGAAGTTTGAATATTAAAAAGAAAAGATAAAAAAATTGATGTATTTTAAGAGCTCAGGAAATATAATTTACAAAATGTTATATTCCAAAAAGGATGAAGATATTTCTTCCAAAAATTATATTTTATTTTTTTGTGATATTTAAAGTACACTCTCTGAACCTACTGATTATATCAATCAACACACGAGAATTTCTATAAGCAAGAGTGAAAGGGCTTACCAATTTTGTCAGGAAAGGTATATCCACATACCTTTCCAGGATCTTTTACATGCCACAATTAACATGGGACCGACGGTTTTACTTCCCCTTTGAAGTTGTGATATGGATTTTTATCACTCAAGTTAGGTTAAGACCCAGCCGGGATCGATGGATTTTTCTCGAGTGAAAAAAATTTGTAGAACCTGGCTGGGTTTGAACCCATGAACATTGGATCCTGAGGTAAGCACTTCACCCACAAGACCACAGAGACCAACCAAAAATTATAAACCAAGTTACTGTCACAAAATGGGATTTAATAATTTTGGAATTTTATCATATAAATATTAATTTTTGTGGTAAATAACAACACAAAATGACCAAAATTAAACATACTGTTAATGTGTATTTTAAATTTAAATAATTGTCAAATCTGGAATTTTATTTTTGAAATGAATAAGAAGCTGATTAATATTCAAACCAAAGTCAGAGTTTTTGAAGCTATTAAGGCTGTGCGAGAGTGAGAGTTAAGTCTTTAATTTTTTTTTTTTTACAAAAGCAAATCTTTCTAATACATCAGAAAATATTAAATAATTAATATAAACAAAGCAAAGTTGCTATATATGTTTTGTTTAAAAATAAAAAACTTGAATCAACTTAACATAACTAAATTCATATCCAAATATTAAATCGAGGCAAAAGGGATACATTTTTTTCCATGGGCATGCACATGGTACAGCATAATGGTATGATAGTATTTTGGGCATGCCTTGTGCTATAGTTTTCTGTATATTAATTTTTATTTATAAATAATGAAATAAGGCAATTCAACCAGCAGCAGCGTTTCTCAATCTTTTACATCAAAAGCTAATAATAGAAAACTACTATGTATGTTGAAATGATACTTATTTAAAGTCATGACAAAATGTATACTAGTCGATTTAACATGTTTAATTCGGTTATTAAAATTGTATATGAAAAAAATAGACATTAATAACTGTCATGTTTACATTATTAAATTCAACTAGAACTATCAGTATCGTTGAGAACCAAGTACAAGTAGTGACCGCTTATTGTGTTTTGAGTGACAACGGCAGACAAGGACTGGGAGAAGTTAAGATCATGCTTTTTATTGTTTCAAACACTCTTTGACATTGTTTTGTTTATATTTTACTTTGAGTGTAACATTTAATATTGATTTAAGTATAATAATCATATTGATCAATTTGTATGTGAATTTTTAATATACAAACTGCGAAAAGTACTTTGTAAATATAACAATAATTAATGTCTGTACTTTGTGTTTGTTTAGGTGTATTTAGACTTAATTTATCTATTTATTGTAAACCTTGAGAAAAGTTATAAAGCAAGATGTGCCAAAACATATATTTCAGTTGTTTTTTTCAGCAGCGTGACTTGATACCCGTGAGGGTTATAGGCACATTAAGTATGTGAATAAATTAAATTTGGGCGTGGTGAGATTTAAAATTTAATCATGCCCACATTTTATGAATGAAAATGTAAATTGTATAATTTATAAGTATTATAACAACATGTTATGGTTTAGTAGTGTACTACAACACAAATCTGTATGTAACCTATGCCAACTAAACTAGTCTACAAGCTCGTCTAGTTTGGCTTATCAGGGATGGAAATCAAGGTTTGAATCCCAACTGAGTATACAATGGCTATTTTTTGTCTAAATAGTTTTACCACCTGGCCCCCATAAAAATGCGGATTGCCCAGACAGATGGTAAGGTGCAACATAAATAATTATGTACCGTATCTAAAGTTAAAGGTTTTTAGGCCTTGTGCACATGATAATGATGACTTCCAACTAGCTGCAGGATCTTCGAGCTCCAAATATGTTTGAAAGAGACCCATTTATTTTTTGATGAAGATGATGTATGGGAGGATTTACGCCAACACACCAAATTTCATCCTGCGATACATCGTTTTAAAACCACTGGCCTGAGGCATCAGTCATGCAATAGACCGGACTTCCAATGGCGGGGAGATCCGGGTTCAAACCCTGGTCAGGTCTACTAAAGATGGTTTTCCCACTATCCTTCTATGCAAATCAAGTGGATCATCTCTAAAATTTTTCCTACCTCATTCCTTACCCATTAGAGTAATTACTGTATCATATAGGCAATGCATATCTATGCGTCTGGATATATTGTAATAGGAATTAGAGAAGGGAAAAACAGTGATTTTACGATATCAGTGAATACAGTGACTGTGATTTTAAAATATCGGTGATTTATAACAGTGATTTTACACTGTTAGTATTTAGCTGCTGTCCGAGTAGGCGCGTACAATCGAGTATCGAGTAGGAGTATGGAGTATTTCTGAGTACTGGGTATTTACTATTTACTCGAATAATCCCATGACATTCGGTTGTCGGTTGGAACTTGAAAGGAGAACTAATTACTTGGAAGTTTGGCGGCTTGCAATGGAATTCGATACTTAAAGACTTAACATAAGCTCTTTCTGTCGGCACTCGGCACTGACATTAACATTATTGACATACAGCTACCTAATCTCCGGGTTTCGTGTTGCCTGACTAATGTACAGTCAATACAAAAGTATGCGTTTTAAGAAGTTTAATACAATTGAAAAATAGAGAAATAAAATATGTTATTTAGTATTTTATAGTGAAATGTTATGTAATTTGGGCAAAATTAGTGGTCCAACAAACATTATGTTAAACTTGAATACCAATATTAACTTATTTTACGTACTATGAGAAACTCTTGTAATTGTGTAATTTATTTAGTGATTCCCGGCAAAGATTTATCTGATTACCAAACCCTTCCTTCACCTCTGACAAGACATCTTGTGAATGTGGGGAATGCCAGGCCTCCACCGTGGTTCGGATTCCACGTTAAACTGTAGGTCCTTCATATCATCTCACAATCACCCTACCATTACACATTAGCGTAAGTGCGTACAGCCCTAACGGGTAGGGTAGTAAGACGCGGTGCTAATAATAATAATATTTGGGTGATACCATACTAAGTATTAGGTTAATGTGTTAGGAATGAGGAAGGCTATATTTGTAGGAAGTGTACCCAAATTTGTGGGGAGAGAGAGTGGAAAACCATTTGATAAAACCACCCTCAGTACATCTGGCTACGAGTCGGACCCCAATCTCCCAGTCATCGGCAGACTAGTCTGATGCGAGAGTCACGAGTTTAGACCACGTGGCCACCGAAGCAAGTAAAGTATATTTAATTTTGGTTACAAATAAAACTATATTAATACTAATAATAGCTATCATCAGCAATTTACAGATTATTATTGATGCAAATCGTTCTTAGGTTTAATAAGAAATTATACAAGAAATATCAAATGCATCGTGCAGAGTATCAACATAGAAAAAATTCATCCAAACAAAAAATAAAAATACAAATTTGGATTTTTTATTCCACATATTTCAATAAATGAATATAAAAGCACGTTTATAAACAGCCCAGCAGCATCAAGAGTTGTTTATGTCTCCAAGTTATCGTGTATTTGCATTACCATGAGAATCGTCTTTCTTATATACTTATATGTATTATTATCTATAAATTTCTGCAAACATCACCCATTTACCTACCCTTCTACTAATCTCCCCTACTCCCTTCCAAATATTATCTTCTATACCGGTACAAAGTTATATCTTGAAGATAGCTATGCATTCAGTTCATGCCAAGTGTGAGAGAGATAATGTCTACTTCTATCTCCTTCACTCTTTAACAAGGCTGTTCCGATTCGGACCAAAACTAAAGTGCTGCAGTCTCTCAAAAAAATGTTGTCATTACTAGCCTGTGCACAGCTTTAATGAGTGGTGTTGTACATGCACTGGGAACAGGATGGAACTAAATAGCTCAGTGTTAGAGCACGGGTGCCCTAATCCAAAGTTCAAGTTTTTAATTTCAATGTCCAGCTGTCATTTTTTGGTTAAAATACATTTAATTGAATGGTACCTTCCTTGTAAATAAAATGTTTAACTCACTTGAACATTTCCATGTCTCCACCGCCTTCATCTCGTAGCTGAGAAACCTTCTTGAATAGTTTACACGCTTTTTTGATACTAAGTTCATACTTCTCTTTATGGCTTAAATACTCGGCTGGTACGTCATCCATCAGTTCAGGATCCGAGAGGAAGAGCTTTTCTAGAAATAAAAAAAAATGTAAACATGTATTATTAATTTAATATTGGATCCTGACTAGACTACAGTACGTCCCATGGCTTCTTTAGTGCTGACTGACAGTTCACAGCTGACTTCTGACAGTCAACATTTAGATATATACCTAAATTTTGACTGTCAGAAGTGACAGCATGACAGCTGCTAAACACATGTTTTTGCAGATCATATGGTTCGGCATAGGGATACATAATTTGGTCTGGTAACTTTTCAAAGTCTTTAGCTGTCAGCTGTGAGCTGTCAGTCAGCACCAAAGAAGACATGGGGCTACTGTAAAATTACAGGGTTGAAAAAAAAAGTGTTATTTTTTTAAAAAAAACCTAGTTGTGAGGTGTTTTTTTGTGGTTTAATTAAATATATGTATTTTACCTGACTAAACCAATAATTTAAATATATTAATTATTCAGGATCCAGAAAAACATATTTTAATTTTAATATAGTAAGGAAAGGAGTAATAAGAGACATAATAAAGGAAAACAATAATGCAACAATGTAATTCTTGGCAACAATACTGTATAAGCTAGCAGGTTGAAAAAGAATACTTTGTGTAGAAGGAATAGACAGAGGGGGGGG
>CABFOW010006982.1:12651-27498 GCA_902141385.1 Timema californicum
GGGGGGGGGGGAAGGACCATGCATCAAATTACTGGAAAGCCAGCTGCAGAATTGATTTGTTGCTTTCGTTACTTAAAGATTAGATTATTTTGTTCTCATTTGCTTTTTTGACAAAGTATTATTTTTAGGGCCTAGCATTAATAGAATGAAGGTGGCTTGAAATGATATAATAGCAAGTGAGTTGCTAGATGAACATATTTTGTTCACCCAATTAAAACATATTTTATAGCTTAGTATATTGTATAAAATCTGTAATTTCAAAAATTGTGTATGACAACATAAACAAATCAATGTATTATTATTATTATTATTGGGTTTGAACCAAAAGGTTTTCGAGAGAGTGACTAACCATTATCAAAAATTATACAATTGATTTATATCCAAAATATAAGAGTTTATTTTAAATAAAACCTGTGTGGTTTTTTTGGGCTGGGTAAAATTATAACAACCCTCAAAACTAATACTGTTTTTTGTTCATCATGTCTTACTACTCGTTCGGGCTAGAGGGATATTTACACTGTTAACAATAAATGGAACAGAGCTCCACACTCACTTTCTCGCTCTATTGTTTGAAAATGGAAATATTTACTCAAAACCTGTAAAATACGTGAATCAAAATAATATACACTAGCAAACCCAAGAATAAATTGCATTATCCTTATCACATTGCTATTAAATTCCTCATTTATAAATTGTGACCAATAAAAAATGTAAATATTGACTAAAGTCTAAAATGGATCTAGATCATTGTTGTACAAACATTTCTCCTAAGAAGTTTAAGTATTTCTTTACAACCAAAGCTCAAAAAATTGTATTAATATAGTTGCCAATATCTCAGAAACTGTTGGTTTTATAAAAATAAATTTCATATAAAAGTATTTTATTTGTAATAGTATTACAATTTTGCAATGATAAGTTATTTAGTATCTCAAATAGGCTAGTTTGGGAGATACGGAAGTTTCTTCTTCTGTAAAGTACCCTAAAAATCATTCCCATGAGAAAATGATAATAGTCAGTTTATATATAATCTTAATCAACATCTAGATTCGAATTTTAATCAAAATCGTTAGAGCCAGTTTTGAGAAAATCTATTTTTTCTCTTTTCACCTTTTATTAAACTACTCTTAATTTTAAATTTAAACAGACACACAGACAGATGGCATTGCACATTTAAAAGAGCACTTTTTAGGGTTAGGGGGGGCGGGGGTCATGAGACGTTGACATCCGTCAACATTTCAGGTTAGAATTTTATGGTCGCAATACTTTAACTTTAGTGTTTGAAAAGTTACAAAATATATATATATATATATTTGTGTATAGCTTGAAAGTTATTGGTTTTATAAATAACATGCTTCGATTAAAATATTTGTATTATAAATGGATTTATAAATTTGTAATGATAATTTCATTTCTCAAATAGTTTCGGAGATATGATACAAATTGAAAATTTACGCATCAAACCAGAGCCCTTAAAGTCATTTTGCCGAAATATTGAGAGTAGCCATTTTGTTTGGAATGTTTACAAATGATATTTAATCAAAATCGTTAGTCGATTTTGAGAAAATTGACTTTTTCTCTTTTTCTCCTTCAGTAAACTACTCTTAATTTTAGGATTAGATATCCAATTCCAAAAACCCCTCAGAGCAACCCTATGAAAACCCTAGAAACCAAATTTTAGGCCGATCGGTATAATAGTTTAGGCTCTAGTTGGAGGTAAAGACAGAAATTCAAAAACCACTTTTTCGGTTTCGAGGGGTCATGAAACGTCGAAATTCATCAAAATCTTGAGTTCAATTTTATTGACGATCACAATACTTTCTCTACCTGTAAGATAGCGTGAAAGTAAAAAGCAAAAGAAAGGTGGTATTCTGCGACAATATATCAGCAATTGCATGGAGGGAAAGCAAAAACCATCTCTAAATATAAATAAGATCTCATTTCATTGGTTTTTTTCACACTGTCTATGTAGGCCTTCTAATTACTCACAATGTGTTAGGTATTAGTTTGTAATGGTGTGGAAAACAATTTAAGGGAAATCCACCCTTAGTACACCCGACAGAGATCCAAACCTCAATCTCCTCATCAAAGGCAGTCTAGTCTACTGAAAGAGTAGTGTCTTATATCATGCGGCCACCGAATTGGGTGGCTCTGACGCCACTCCACCTTATATGCAAACATCCTAATGGTCTTTTTCCGGTTGGTGCCTCCTTCCATTTAAACTAGACAAACCAAGCTTTAATAAGTGAATTAGTTATAAAGTGTGATAAAGATTTGTGTTTTAGTCGCAATAGGGTTTGAAGAGCATTCCAATGTTTACATTTGAACTTGGGTTTTGTTGAGTTGTCCAATTTTAAAAAATATATATCATTGCGTTTGCAACTTCCTTGTAAGTATAGTGATAGTATTACCGTGAATGTTTAATCATTTGACATCTTTAATTAAATACAATGTATTATAAGATAAAGTGCTTCTGTGTCAGTCCTATTGTGTTTGGAAACAATAAAACTATACCTAAACTAGAGCTAATCTACGCTTGGAGTGTAGTTGACAGCTATCAGAAGGCTATTTATTGAAAAACTTGGTTGAAAGTCACTAATGTCAACTTATTGGAATAATTGCGATTTGCTTATTAACACTATATTATTATTAGCATCGAGTCTTACTACCCGTTCGGGTTATACACACTTACGTTAATATGTAATGGTAGGGTGATTGTGAGATGAAATGGAGGACCTACAATTCCTCACATTCACAAGATATCTTGTCAGAGGTGAAGGAAGGGTTTGGTAATCAGATAAATCTTTGCCGGGACCGAGGATCGCACCCCGGCCGGCAGCATAGAAGTATGACACCTTACCCCTAGACCGCCAGGTCACCATTTTCGATTAAAAAAAAGCATTATTATTATTATTATTAGCACTGTGTTTTACAATCCGTTCGAGTTATACACACTTACGCTAATGTGTAATGGTAGGATGATTGTGAGATGAAATGGAGGACCTACAGTTTAACGTGGGATCCGAATAACGTGGGATCCGAACCACGGTAGAGGCCTGGCATTCCCCACATTCACAAGTTGTGATTAATACAAGTCTTGTCAGAGGTGAAGGAAGGGTTTGGTAATCAGATGAATCTGTGCCGGGACCGGGGATTGAACCGCAGATCCCCAGCACAGAAGTCCAACACCTTACCCCTAGACCACCAGGTCACCAAATAAAAGTCTAATCAAACGATTAATATTATACTTCCAGCATATGGGAAAATCAACATCCCACAGTTAAAAATCCAAATAAAGTATTAACATAGGCTGGCATACCTCTTTCTTTTCGTTCTAAAGTTTTTTCAGGACCTCCATCCAACAGGTGTGTTAATTCTAGGGGGTCAAATGTACTTTTTTTCCGTTCATTTTCAATGTCTTCATTGCACTTGTTATAAACCACAGTCTTAGTAGTTTTAAATCCCATTTTATACATGAAATTATCCCAAGCCATATAATCACAGTCTATCAATTATTTCAAGCTAAACTGCAATCTTCAATGAAATTTTAGGATACTCACAGAAAAAAGATACACTACAAGGTTAAACATGCCACAGAACAGTACAAAACATTCTAGATTAGTTCAGTTAAGCTAGTGATCGGCAGAATCGGATGAATAGAATCGATTCATTCGATTATTCTGAATAATCGATTCATTCGAATGAAAACAGTAGCCGAGTTGAGGCGAGCTGGCCGATTCATTCTCTTACCCACTCCCTTGCTGAAAGTGCTGATTAAAATTGACCTTATGATTATGAATGTTTTCAGGCTCTCTCTATACAGGTCTTCATTTCTATAAGGGTTATTTTTAATAGATAGTCCCCATTATTGCACAATGATCAACCTTAAATTTTCGAATGATTCTAAGGCTAATTTGATACAAATTTTAAGTGGTTGTACAGTTTACAATCGAATACCAGCCAAAAATAATTCGAATGAAAATTTAAAAAATGATTCGATTATTTTGCTACATTACTACGTAGATAGTTTATTTTTCATTTCCTTTAAATTACCTTCTTAACTAACTAAACGCAAATAGCACAAACGGTTTGAGAGATAATTTTTTTTAACGTTAATTTAAATTTATTAAATAGATAAATATATATATTTTTATGTATTTAATAAAACATTGCCTGACAGTAATATTCAGATCGTATTATAATTTTATTCATTTAACTAATTTCACATCCATATAACACAAAATATGATTATCTAGCAAACTTATGTCGTCGTTTGTCGAGTAGTAATTGTGTGTTTGATTCTAATTGAAACTTTCAGATGGCATATAATTGATTCAAATATTCATTAAAAAAACTGTTAACACTTACCCGATATATAAATAGGACTGTAAGCTTATATATTTTTGGTATGCTTAGGAGATATTAAAGGGTCAATTATTTCGACATTTTTAAACACAACGAGGAACGTAGGTTCTTTATTTTATTGTTAATCGTACGCAAAAGTATTTATATTAATTGCGAGGTACTTATGTGACTAATGCGTTCACTGTACATTATTTTGTTGTGACTGTACTTTGCTCTTTGACTCTGGAACAAGGAACTAAATACAGTAATAGAAAAGTGTTGATAAGCTGCAAACGCAAAGGAAAGCGTGTTGGGAGATCCGACAGCAGGGTGAAAAGAATAGTAGCACAAAGCAAAATAAGCAACTAGTAACTACTTTTAGTTAGACTTAGCTAACATCCGATTATTACCGAATCTTTAACACTTCTCAAATCATTCGAATGATTCTTTCGATTCATTCGATTATTTTTCAAGGAATCGAATAATTATTCGATTTATAAAATCATACGATTATGCCCATCACTAAGTTCAGCACTTGTACCTTAATATTACTGGACAATTGCCTACTTTTCATTCTAAAAAGCGAAAGTGATCCGTTTTATACGGTCTAGTGGTGTAAACCGTCTGAGTTAACATACATTTCAATGGTTAAATGACGGTAATTATTTTTAAAAAAATACTATTTTCCTAATAGAATTATTATTATAATCCCAAATAATATGACTGGTGGTATCTGTGCGATATGTAATTGCTACAATCACAGAATTTAAAGAGACTAAATCGTATTTTCTATTTCCAAGAAACCCCAAAAAATTTACCAAAGTTTTTAATGCGTATGGTTATAGTGTTTAAAGAAGTCAGTATGTGCATCTATTTATTTTAATTTTATTTGCAATCTGACCTGCTGATAAAAATTTGCTTGGACACTCTTGTATTCCTTCTAAAAAGTGTGCTTTTCCTGTAGATCATTAATATTTAAAACAATCAAGCGTTTTTAAACTATGATGGACATAGCGGTTTCCTTTGGATTTTTTTAACATAATAAAATGGTTTTTTTCACAAGTATTGTGTAATTTTGCAAACAATCTATCGAAAAAGGTTACTTAACTCTTGAAAGTTTGGTCACAAAGCCTTTTTTTATGTACAAATATACTAAACAACTTTTTTTTTTACTATATAGCAATAATTGGGCCATGAGGCCTGGCATAAGGCGTCTAATTCACAGTAGACCGGTCTGCCGATAATGGGGAGACTGGGATTCAAATCCCAGACTGTACTGAGGGTTGTTCTTTACTAAACATTTCTTCAATTTCTCTCCGTGCAAAAGCGGATGTACATCCTCTAAATTCAACATTGATCATTTATAACATAATAGAGTATTTAGTCCATTACATATAGCCCAGAACATTAGTGAGACGTGGTTATATAAAACAATTTAGTAAATTTTAATGTAATAATGTCATAAACTTGCAAAATTTAAACCCTCCCCCAAATAAAGTTCTCCCTACATCCAGCACTGACTCTAAAATAAATTCAGTGACATAGAAATAATTTAGTGAGGAGGAATAATCCCCACCCTTTAACTCATGTCCCCAACTCTATACCAAACGGTTTTATAATGAAAATTAAGTTGTGTCCCATGCAAACAATCTTAGTGGAAAATCCAGCTTTCCATCTCTGCAAATTCAAAAACTCGTGCAGGTAGAAAAAATATAAAAATCCACCCCCCTCATCAAAATGTAGGGACTCACTCCCTACTACCATCAATTATAACGATTCGTTGGTGTGTACAGAAGCTTAAATAGAAAATAACATTTTTTAAAAATCTTCAATGGACACTACTTATAATTTTTCCATGAGCCTGGGACTCAGAGAAGGCCCGGGTCTCCAAACCAAATAAAAATAATGTCGATAAAATGGCTTACAAAATTTCGAGCAGCTGGAAGGAAGTAAGTCCTCCAAGCCTGCACCTTTGTTGAAACCAAATTATACATGGGATAGACAACTCAATTTTATTTGCCCTTATTTTAATAATGCTTTTCAACGGCTCTTGACGGCAAAACTTTTATACATATAACTACTTATATAATTACTGATATTTATGTGTCAAACTACCACCTTGCACAAATATTATGTAAGTAATTAACATTTTACATTTGAGAGAATTGAGTTTCACGGTTAGTATGCAACACCACGCTACTAGGTGGTGGTACTCCAGTTCCTAGCACATAAGATATCATTAAAAGAGTGTCCAGCGTTAGTATCATAAGGTATTTATTTGTACCAAGATGCTATTAGATAACTAAGAGAAGCTACTCCACTGCCTCTTTATTAAAATATTGAAACTAGTCTAATGGCAAAAAAATAGACCTACTATAGCTGGACCTTAAATCAAATTACACAAACATACAATGTATTTGACAGTTACAAAATTTTCAAATATTTTTTTTTTCATAATTATTGATCCTGAAAATTTTCTGCACTAATTTAACAATATTGATGGGCTCTAGCGGTGTACTATTCAAAACATGAACTGACTCCGGCGTCACGCTTGCCATTTTATACGGATTTCCTGTTTTTTAATTTCAGTTAAGGGTGATGGGGTGGATTTTTTCTATTATTTTCCCATCCTCTTCCCGCGAGAGATTAATTATTAGCTTGTCAGGGCACCATAGACTTTCACGTTGCTTTTTTTTTATTCTATCCAAATGCTAGCTTTTGAGAGCCCTTCGGGACTGGTATTAACTGTTATTGCATCTTTGTGTTTCACTATATGTATAAATGTATTGATTTGTTCATGTAACAATATAGAATACAAACAATATTGTTGGTCCTCATCTTTTTTTTTCCAGGTTACCATAATCTATATAATTAACATAACTAATAAGTTGTTTAAAGTACTATAAATCTTCCATCTCTATGAGCTGAAATTATGTTTGTCTGGAAAAGAAATACCACTTCCATATGAGCTGGAATACTGAAATTTGGCAGGAAGGTAAAGAGAGGCCTCATATAACTAGAAAAATTGAAGAACGCGAAATTTCCTCAATTGAGCTACGGGAAATGGAAGGAATGTTTATAATTATAAATTAAAATTGGGCAGAAAGGTAAAGGGACCACTCCAAATAATCATAAGAGTCTGAAAATCTCTAATTTTTTTATGAGACTCCAGGAAATGGTGTGGAGGTATAAACAGAAAAATAGTTATTAAGTGTGGCGGGCAGGTAGGACAACTCCAGATAAACAAATAAGTTGTAAAATTTGAAATTTCTTAGTGATAGTTGTACACATGGGAGGAGAGGTGCTGGGAGGTGAAAAAGAGGGTTAAAATTTCCAAAATTAATAAAAACAACTTCTCAGTGTCATAAAAAACTGAGATTTGGAAGGATTGGGAAGGGACCATTTAAAATAACCAGAAGAGTCTCAAAATTTTAAATGGAGCCCCGGTAAATTAGGGTGAAGGGGGGAGAGGTATATTTAAAAAACTTTTAGATGGGGAAGAAATTTTAAATTAGCCAATCAGATAGAAGGACTCCTCCAGATAACTAAATAAAACTATACATTTCCAAGAGAAATTGAAGAAATTCCCTGTGGTTGATGGGGGGAGCAAGGGCTCCGGAAGATAAGGGAGGATATGGTGGTCTATAAGTGGAAAAAAACCTTAAAGGGAAGCTAAAAAATTAAATTGATCAGACATGTAGGATGATCACTTCAAATATCAAAATTAGTGCTATATATTCTCTTTATAAGTGGGGGAGTGGGGAGGTGAAATGGGGAGGCTTAGAAATTTTCAAAAGTAACAAAATAAATTACTTATCGTTGTGGTAAGAGTTTAAAATTTGTCAAACATGTGCAGGGACCAGCCTAAACTGAAATGATGGTTTAAACATTCTTAAATTTCAAATTAGAAGTTCAGAAAACTGAAAGGTGCTCCCCTCAAAATTTCCTGGCAAAAAAAAAATCCTCAGTATAGTAGCTTATTGAAATGTTTTATTAGATATAAAGGGAAGACCCAAATTACCAAAAGAGTTTGAACATTTAAAATTTTAATTGGAGCTACGGACAATCAGTGCTGGAAATTAACGAAACTAAAATTATTAGCTTATCAGTATGATAAAAAAATTAAATTTGTTAATGTTAATTGAATGGGTCTGGTTCACATGTGCGGCCAGTTCGGCAAGGAATCTCTGTGGAGACGGTGTTCGTTTTTCTTACTCTCCTCTTAGCTTTTTTTTTTTGCACAATTTAATTTGACTTTTGCTTATTACTCTTTTTGACATCATAATGGACGTAGGAATGATTGATATGGATGGGTTTTTTTTTCTGAAAGTTGAGCAGAGGCCATGATTGTGGAACCTGACCTTAAACTAGTTCAAAGAAAGTAATAAAAAAATCAGCATGGATTAAAATATGTTGCAAATTATTTAGTGACTTGGATAAGAGGCTAGCATTATAAATAAACGCTATTGGTAAGTTACTTGTGTAATATTGATTCTTTAGGTGAAATGATCAGTCACTTTGTTAATTGTTGGGGAGTGTTGATTATGGTTGAGAGGTAGGTTTCTAAGGCTGTTGGAAAAGGGATTATGTGGGTAGGGGGAGTGTGTGAGGTGGTGGCTAGGTTTACTGGGTGCGTTGGAGTTTCTGAGGTAGGGTCTCTTCGTCGGATTAGTTATGTCGAAAGATGTTTGCAAAGTTCCAGTTCAATTGGTGCCAAAGAATAGAGCTAAAAAAGCGTTGTTGGGGTTCTGAGAGTTGGTTGTAAGGAGGAGATGAGGATTGGGTGTATTGGTATAGAGGACAAAAGGAGGTGATTGATGGAAAAGGGAAGAGAGGATTCAGGATGAACGAGTAATCGGGTTCGGAAAACTTATTCCCTTTTTTCCCCTGATATGAGTTATTAATTTCGGTCGGATATACAAATACATTGAAATGAAATACACAAGCTGACTTAAGGCGCTACTTTTATAGAATCATGAAATGCAGTCTGACAGAAGCGTAATTTTAATGGAAGAAACAAGCGAAACTAACCAAATAAGCTTCTAATCAATTTCTGGGATAATAAGAACTCGAATACTTAATAGTATATTCTAAATTCTGTTGATTAAAATCTATGAAAAATCCTTATATATAAAATGAAATTGTATCTGCCTGGGAGGGACCCCAAAAGGATTGAACAGATAAACACTAAATACATCTAAATTCTTATACTCTACTTACAAACTAACAAATAATGACATTACGAGGATTTATATGTACAGTTCTAATTTATGAGTGATATAGTTAATGTAATATTTACACAATCATCACACAGATACATAAATCTGACCAAACCACTATAGGCGCTATCTATTGTTTAAGTCTAAACTAGGTATCCTGTGGGGGTGGGTCTCGGTGGTTCGCTCAGTAGTTAATCGGTCACTAGCTGATGGCACGTAACAATTTGGTATCTAACGTAAACTTAGCATATCAGTTAATTTACTAATAAAAAAAATAGTAAACTTAATAAAGACACAAATAAAAACAGGTTATAATATGATCCTTTTAAAACAAGATAAAAAAGTAAATCATGTTTTTGAAATTGAATCAACTCTTGTTATCTTGCCAAAATATTTTACCAGCATCATTTAAGAAATAATCGGCCGGTATATTTCTTGTTTTAAATTCTTTCCTGTTTTACTCTTTTGTGTCCCTTTCACCTATACTTTCCAAAGTATGAACGGCTAATGTGTCTAAGAGTCTAAATCTATTTCACCCCTACCCTAAGGACGGTATTTTTCAGCCCGCAAGGGCGCCAACACCCTTCCACGTTGTGATTGTCTTATATATCCCATGTCGTGTCCGTTTACGAGAGCCTTTCGGGGCTGGTGTTAACTGTTTTCCCTCTATGTTTCACGTGTTTTTATTCATTAAAGTATGTATATGTTTAAATAATAAATAAAACCTGTCAAACAAACAATAAATCCATTTCTTTAAAACTAAAGTTGTGCAGTGTACAGCAAGCTTTTGTTGTATAAGCCGTTTTCTGCACATGGACATTCATTGGTCTTTGTAATATTAGAAAAGTAAGTTATTAGTCAGTGTGCCAAATCCACATGCAATGGTTATAATTATAAACACGTTTATTTTTCGCTAATCTTTTCCCGGCTAGTGGCCTTTGAACATGTTTGGATAACCAAAGGCCTCATCACCTGTAAAGGCATAAGGGTTATTACTTTCTCATTATGAGGTAGAGACACAATTTGGCTGATGTTTAATTCATTGTTTGAAAGCGTTTCCCACAATGAAGACTTCTTAATTATTGTCGCATTTGATCCTTTGCCAAAAGACCCAAGGTCAACATACAAGAACCGATAGTCCGAGTCCACCGCCACCGCTAAGAGAAAAGTTGAGAAGTAATTCTTCTAATCATAAATGAACTGCTCATATTTGTTTTCACTAGACGGAAAAGTTTACCATCTATTGCACAGAAAAAAAATTCGGGAATTGAGCCTGATGCTATTGCTTTCCATTTGTCCTTCGATGGCGTAGATAAACACTGGTCTTTCAAGCATTTACATATAGAATTACACACATCTTTTGTTATTAATACTATGGTGAATCGTCAACAGAAATTGGACTTAACCAACTGACATAAATAACAAAGCCAATACAGGGCAACTGAAAGAGACCGGTTAATAATTATACCCCTAACGAGTTGGAATTCCATCATTCACAATTCATGACCCTTCACAAGGAACGTCAGAATGATGATCCTGATAAAAATGCGAGAGCATTCTTCGAATCTTCTCTGAGATCATCAGACACAGAAGAGAATTTCAATTTTAGAATGGAAGTATTTAAATTTCTTAACAAAGATAGACAGGAGTACAACCTACAATGTCAGGCACATCCGACAGGGTTGTATCAACAACATCCCGCGGCCTACCCACATCACACAGCCTACTACAACTATCGTCATACAAATTAAGCGATACTTGGATCAAATGAGCAATCTCATTTACCACAATCACCTAATCAACCAGTGGTAGTGCATATGCCAGTACGATCTTCATCGCAAAATTGCGAAGGAGCTCGTCGCAATGAAATACATGAGAAGAATATTCCATCTTGTACACTTCAGTTTCCAACTGACTCTGTGGTTAGTCAACGATAAAGAAGCTGTGATCTTTTCACTTTTTAGACACCTCGCTCTTCTTAAATACGGATTTATTTGTTTTTACCACAACATTCTCAAGTTTCAACAATTGATATTAATTATACTTTAAACATGCTCATCAGTTTAAACAATGGCTTAGTGTGTACACATTTATTTGTATGTAAGTAGTTTTCTTAATAAATACTTTGCTCTTATAACAGTATTGTTTTGTGTGTACTAAGGTTATTATTATTAGGTGTTTTGTCTCAAAACAGGTCCATTTATTTTGTGGGGAAACTTAGACCACCAGTGGGCCCTGTTCTCTGCCTCCTCCTTCAGCTCCCAGAATTTTCTTATTTCCTTCAGGTCATTCAATATTTGAATCCTCCTTCCTAAGTTCCTCTTTCCCTCGACCTTTCCTTCTATGATGATGTGCAGAAGACAGTTCTTCCTAATGATATGTCCTATCCAGTTGGATTTGTTTTTAAGAATAACATCCTAAATGGTTCTCTTTTGAGGCTCTGAGGTTGTATAGAAATTTAATACAATAAATTAATTTCGGTGGTAGACTACTTCTTTTGTAATACCATACCCTCTTTTACTATAGTATGAATATTTTAACTACCTAGCTTAGTGTTATTTTCAACATTTCAACTGGAAGACTAAACATCCTCATATTTGTGTTTTATTTTTGAAACGAACCTTCACAGTGAACAAAAGTTCATCGAATATTCAAAATTACATACTGATATAATACAAAAAAAATACTGTCATCTTCCCTTGATTCTTGGAAAAGGTTGTAAAACGCACCCTTACTGAGCCGACAGCTAACCATTACGATGCGTCTTACATTTTTCTTTTCTTTAAGATGTTTAATTACGAAATACGAACATACCGCACAGTCCATATGTTCCATGGTGACTTTGTGAAAAGGAGAACCCTCCACTGGATGTCTACCAAGATTCAGCTCGAACTTGTACAGTATTTGCGGGAAACGCGTGTCTTCCGTTTAGCAACGTTTACACCAAACCCGTTCAGGGTAGGTGGAATGTACATGTTTAGAGTTGTTATTTATTCCGTGCACAGCGCTTTATTACCCATTCATGCTCTCCACATGTTTACACTAACGAGGTAGAGATGAGGAAGACAGTGTTTCCAATTTTGCATCAAAGAAGAGTGGAAGACCATTTATAAAAATACATCAGTATAATGGTAGAGGATCTAAACCCAAACCTCTCCGTCATCGGCAACATATACATACATGAGATTGACATATTAGCTCACGTGTCCACTAATGTGTGCTCCATAAGACCCATCCCTGCTATAATCCAATTTATATAGGAAGAATTATATCTGACAGAAAAATTACTACAGGGTGGGCACAGAGTCCTGTTATCCTTATGTAAATAGTAAATGTGTAAATTATATTTATTTATTTCGGATCATATAATCTAAACGATGGTATATACTTCTAATTACACTGTTAAAGAATGTGTTATTGGTAGTTGTCGGGTTCATGAAAGACAACAAACAGGAAATACAATTGAAGAGGTGGGTACTGACTTCCTGCGGCAATTTCAACTGGATCCTCTTCCAAAACCAACACTTTTAAGTTAGTAGTATAACCTCTATATCATAGGTAGTGTAAAGGATAAAGATAGAAGTGGTAAACCTTCAAACAGAAGAGAACAGTGAAGACTAATTGAGGAGTCAATGGAGAAGTCACCACGCAAGTCTACGCGTGAACAATCTGAGGAACTGTGTATATCCTGCTCTACAACGCAAAGAAATATGGCAAAAGGTTTTAAAGATGCGCCCATTTCACCCTATGTTCGTTCAAGAACTATCCGATCAGAACTATGATTAGAGGAAGGAAGGATGTTCCAAACTGATTCAGACGTCTCACACAGTTCCAAAACGTGGTGAAGCTATCCTCTCTGACGAATGTGCCTGATGAACTCAAATAAGATGTGAGGATTTCTTTCAATCGTGTTACTCCAGCAATGCTATTAAAAATAAGGTGACCAATTTTTTTACAATGAAAAGGAGGACAAAAAATTAAAGAAAAAAATACAACGTAAATAAACGAAAATAATTTCGTATTTCCGTTAGAAGTAAGCACGAAGTATAATATAGAGATAAAGTAAACAAAGTGAAGTGCTTAATGGTGCGAGACACGTGAAGTTCTCCTATGCCCTGCGCATGCGTTTCATAATCGCGTCTTTCCGAACTGTACCGTCACATGACGCGTGACAGTTCGGCGTGGCATCTCTGAATACAGAGATTAACAGATTAGTTTTAAAATATCGAAAAGGAGGACAGGTAGGAGGAAACTTTTCGAGGAAGGACAGAACTTACAAAACAAGAACTGTCCTCCCTAAAGGAGGACGATTGTTCACCTTATCAAAAATGTCCCACAGAACTGTTACAACAGTCCCTACTGGACTAATTTGATAACGTTACAAACCAGGTGAAATTTAAATATATAAATAATTTGTTTAGCAATAAATAAATTTATTAAAAACAGAAATAATAAGAATTAGGCTTACAATAATGTTACAAGATTATAAGTTTGAAGCTTGTTGCATATAATGAGACTTTGTGAAATTTGATTGTCTTGCTGTAGCTACGAGGGCTGAGCTGGAGCCAGGCTACAGGTAGAAGTTTTCTAAAGGAGAAAACAATTAAGTAGTTATTAAAAAAAGGCATAGAACCAGATATACATATAAATTTTAATCAGTTAGCTTGACTGGGTCGTAAGACAATATCCTTAAAACACTTTGGATAATGATAAACAATAGAAAGATCTGTAGATAACAGTGGTCGAAGGCTAATCAAACAGGTGTCAACAAAAATAATACTGTGGCTGGTCTCTTTCCCTTTTGATACCGCCAGAGCATTCAATAGTACAAACAATTCTAAATGCAACTACACTAAGAGCAACACAAAAAAAAATAGAAGCCAAAAAACAGGCAAAGACAAAAGGGTATTATTTGCACGGACCCCATTATGACTCAAGTGGAGTTCCACGGGTTGCTCACCCAAGCTAATACTGTACTTGAAGCGTGACTACTTGACCAACTCAAAACATAGATCTCCATTAACCCAACTGTGATTTGGAAAACAAGACAGACAGCCTGGTTGTGGTCATCCAAATATTAAACAGGTGCACATGACGTCCACGGTGTCATGAGAAACGTTGGCTCGAAATAAACAAATGGAACTTGTGGAGGTTAGTAAGTATTTGACAAAGACATTACTGCATTCGAAGCCAAAGGCTCATAACGTAAAGCCTGTATCATAAGGATACAGAGAAACATAGTCGCTAGGACTGATATACTAAGTCTAGTACTAGTCAAAATGAGACT
>CABFOW010006983.1:0-25590 GCA_902141385.1 Timema californicum
ACCATTACACATTAGCGTAAGTGCGTATAACCCGAACGGGTAGTAAGACGCGGTGCTAATAATAATAATAATAATATTCCACACTCCTTGATTTGTTTAAAACAACAAACAAGGCCAACAATACAGCCGCCTTCTTGATTTGCATGCAGTTAACCATTTTTAAGAAGTATAATATTCTGTTTAGAAATAACGTGTATATTCTTTCATTTTTGTTCTAGCAGAAATATCTGAAATTGGCCTACCTTATATTATTAATTGCTGCTTTTATTCTAAAGTGAGGCCTTCAAAATAAACTACAAATAATCTGTCGGGAACACAGCATTGCACTAACCCTGCTACTTGTCTCAGGTCCCTTCCCCAAGCTTTGTTGTGAGGGAATCGTTTCCAAATTCAAGTCTCCTTCAATATTTCACACTTTCAAACAATGTCAAACTAAATTGACTATCGAAAACTTTGACACGTCACAAGATCTCTTTCATTAATGGGAACAATTTTCATAAGCTTAGCAACCACAACACTACCAATTAAAAGAAGCAAACAAAAATTACATTTACTTGTGATAGAACGCCAAGCGTTTGCATATATCTTATTATAGAGACGGACTAGGCTGGCTCCAACTGGTCCTCTCCCCGGTAAGAGCCGACAAGACTCGAGCGCTTCCGATAATAGTTGGGAGAGGGGAAGGGGACCGTGCAAATATCATTGAGTATTGTGACAGCGCTTCTAATGTGAGTGTATTGTTACTGTAAGGGGGAGGGGACCCGGGGCGCAAAAATAGTGATCATATCGGTGAGTATTTTGACGCAAATTGAGACTCAGCTATATGTTATTTTATGTATTTATTTCCCGTGGAAATTTAACTCAAAATAAATAAACTAAAAATGTTTTGGGACTAGCCTAGTCCTACTAGTTCATTGACGGCACGCCACTGATTGTTGGGTAAAGCTAATGTTCTAGTTAATGGAAACAAATTGGATTTATACTTAGTAGAGGGGGATTTTTCCACCATAGTAGGTCTTGAGTGGTTATGAACCCGTAAGTTAAATTTGACAGAACATTTTGGTGTTCGATAAGCCTTCAAAAACTCCAGACAAAGATGAAAATCTCCAGAATCTCTTAGTAAAATTTGAGAATGTTTTAAGAAAAGGAGTAGGCAAAGTCAAAGGAGTGGTAGCTCAAATCCGACTTAAGCTCTACTCTGTTTCAGTGTAAAGGAGACATCGCTATGGCTGGAATCCACCAGTTTGTATAACGTTAGCAACGCCATCTATTTTGAGAGCTGAAAGCTCAACACAACGCCATAGGGGGTTGGCAGGGCCTTAACGGCTTAGGCTACATCAATTCATTTTTAGTTATATCTGTAAGATTGTTATGCTAAATTCCTCATCAACTGGTGCCAAGTATATTGCAAACTTTCTCCCTTAGACCACCTAGCATCCATTTATTGGTGATATATGTACGTTATTACAAAAAATAATCATATTTTCAACCTATTGGCTGCTAGAGCTCCCGTGGCTGCTAGTTACATTATTTTTTCAGAACGAGATGCAGTGCGGGTGTTGGACATATATGGTTTGTTCCTCCAAGAAGTTGGAACTATCAACTTGGACCTCTTCTAACGGTGTGTGGCCAGTGTTTTCACTTTGTAAAAGATATGCTGGACCAAAATACAAATAATTTGAAAAAGGTATCTGAAGGGGAAGGCAAATGAATCCATTAGCTTTGACTTCGCCCCAGTGGTGTGTACATAAAATCATTAAGGGGGAATGATGTGAGAGGGGAAGGGAGAAGGTCCAGGTGATTGGCTACTTAATTAACAAAAAACTACCATACTGTTCTATTCCCTAGCGGGCCACGAGTTTGAATCATTACTTTGGTTTTCCTTTCAAAGCCTGAAAGTAAACTCTAAAACTAAATGATAAATAATCTAAGCTATAATAAGTCATCAGTCACCTTAGGTCAGTAGATAGTGTGTCTGCTTACTTGGATAAGAGTCCCAGGTTCTATTCCCAGTATGGCCGAAAATTTATCATTTATGAAACGTGTGTTTACCATCACACAGTGATGAATTAACAGCTGGGGACTGGATTTTGTGCTTGTCTTAGTATTAAGTTGGATTGTAAGATTTATTAAGCTATGACAGGCCACAGGGTGGAAATAGTAATGGGTGTCATTTGTAAAGTAAAATTAGGCTTATATTGAGAGTCAAAATTTTATAATGTTTTCAACTAGCTAAAATAATATAATTTAGATATTAATCTTACATTAATCAACCAATAATTGATGGAATGATACTATAGATTTATTGGTGCCCCTGAAAATAAGAAGTTCGACATGGTCCATTGGAATAAGAAAGGTATTAAGCTCGTGGAGGATCACCTGAAGAGACACCTTTAAAGGAAAAGAAAATATATCAGAGGTCGCAAAATACCAATTTTATCGCATAATTTTCAATTTTTAAAAAAATAATCTTCAATAATATATAAGAACTATTTTCTTTATCGCTGACAGTTTTATTTTATCACACTTTCTATCTCTTTATTATGTTATTTGTAATTAATTTGGTTTTCTATGTAGAGTGTGACGTCACACTCTAAGTATCACCCGCGCGGTTGAACTGTGAACCCGCCGTGTTTGACGATAGAGGGCAGGTCACTTAGTGTATTTCCTCTGCCGTCCACGCGGGCGGGACGTGAGTTAAACCCTGTTAAGTTATTTTTACGTCAGTTAAATCAAGGCAGTCAGTTAACTCAGTTCAGTCAGTCCTGCTCGGATCTGTGATCCGCTAGCATTCATCTTTGTACGACTGACCTTTAAACAGCTGTGCTGAAAATTACCGTGTACTATTATTGAATGTTGTCCAAGTCGTACTTCAAGTGTTACTAAACTGTTTAAAGCACTAACATTAAAACAAATACAATGACACAAAATGAATACTGGTTTTCTTAAAGTTCCAAAGTGCATTCAAAAGAGGTTTCATCTAGTAGCTTAAGAATTTAATCAATTAAAAATATGAGAATATTTTTAGAAATCTTCTTTATATTTTTTGCATTAAGTTATATAAAAGAGTGTTAACATAATTAAAAAATAAATTTTGTTAGATGTGTTTGGCAGATATTAAAAATAGTGTCCAATTTATATGGTATATAAACGAGGCTTAATCATAGCAAACATTCTACAAAACTTTAATTATGGAATAATGTGTCAGTAATAAATTTGTTTTAGCTGCTCTTAGAACGAAGAGTAAATATTATTTAAATTAAATATAGGCGTTTTAATATAAAGCTTGAATTAAAAACTATTTTAAAAAAAATTGAAACTAAATTATTATTTTATTCTCCCTTGGGGGCCTATTTCTTTGTTTCAATTCATAATAAGTTACAAAAGTATTTGGTAAGTGACATCAAATCCATTCACCTATATATATCAAGCAACCTCCCCCCCCCTACAGCGTTTTAATAGGTAAAAAATTCGGGCTACACGTCAAAATACCTCAATTAGCTTGTCAAGTTTTTCGAAAAACCAAACTTAGCTAAAGGATCATATAGGCTACCAATTTGTTTCTTTTAACTAAATCATGGGATGTTAAAAAACACTTTGTATAATTGATGTACTGTCATATTTACACAAATAAATATAATTTGAGGGTAGTTTAGAATCAACTCATTTTTTTAAATTAGGCGTTTAGAAAAAATAGCCAGAACAATTTTGTTTAAAATATAGTCTTATATAAAACTTGTTTTTAGTGATCAACAAGATGATGTGTTTGCTTATCCCAGGGAAACTTGATCAAAGGTTGTTTACTCCAAACCTACTAACCGTTGATTTGAAGATAGTTTTTGCTAAAATTTAAACTAAAAAAGTTATATGATATGAAAAAACATATTTTTGAATTCTCGCATTTGGTAGTGTGTTGTGACTATAATTTAGGCGATGCTATATATTTCAATGTTCTAAGATATTTGAAAACGCCTGACAATTGTTTTGTTATGAATTTAAATTGTATATTGGATTATTTGTTTAATTTTACAGTTGTAGTCCACGTTTGATATGTTCAAAACTGACTTTTGTTTTAGTATTGTGATACATAAAAAATGTTGTATTTCAATCTACACCACTTCTGTACCCTGTGAATTATATGTTCATATCTACGGTAACTAATATAATGTTATACTTAATTTACAATTAATAATTATTTCACAACATGTAAAATATTATTTCACCTATAGTTTGCAATATATCATGGAAATTTATTTAATTACATAATTTTCACTTATCTTATACGTATAATAAATAATTTTAAATAAAGAAACAATTACTTGTTGGTATGATTATTACTTTTACAAGTTTCACAGCCAATGGTGATTTAAAATACCTAAGGGAGAACACAATAATTAAACATATCAAATAATCAACAAAGGAATATTTATATTTAGATTAGGAAGTTTAGACAATCAATGGAGGAGGTTATCAACTAAGGGTTGACGGTAAGTAGGATTAGATTTCAACAGAAAAATTTAAACCATGAAACTGACAACAGCACCAGGTTCCACGACTAAGTAGGATTGTTGTAGGTACCTATTACTACCTACACCACCAAGTGTGCTCGTGGCGCAATTTCAAATATAGAAACTGTGACACCTTAAACTTGGCGATTCTAGACTAGTTGCATATCTGATAAAAGTTCAAAGTCAAATATTTCAAAATTTCCAGAGGATCCAGGTTCCACGACTATCTAGGGTTGTTGTAAGTACCTATTACTACCTATACCACCAAGTGTGCTCGTGCCACAATTTCAAATATAGAAACTGTGGCAACTTAAACTTGTTGATTTTAGTGGACTATTTGTACGTCTGATATAAGTTCAAAGCCAATGTTGGATAAAAACTATTAGTTTATTGGGGCAATTTCAAATATAGAAATTATGGCACCTTAAACTTGGAGATTTTAGAGAACTATTTGCATGTCTAATGTGAATTTAAATATTGTATTTTCTTTAAAGGGCCCGAAAGAACCACACTTTCGTACTGCAGACTGTGGCACCTTAAACTTGGCGATTTTAGAGGACTATTTGCACGTCTGATGTAAGTTCAAAGCCAATGTTGGATGAAAAAAAACATAGTTTATCGGGGCAATTTCTAATATAGAAACTGTGGCACCTTAAACTTGGCGATTTCAGAGAACTATTTGCATGCCTAATATGAGTTTAAATATTGTATTTTTTAAAAGTGTCCGAAATAACCACATTTTTGTACCACGGATTAAAACAATTGTCTCAATTACGATAACTTACATTAATTATGCTTATTAAATACATATTAATCAATCAATCATTTACTTTTTTAATACACTAATATCTGGTTATAATTTCTTTGGTTGAATTATTAATTTTTCTGTGGCGGTATCTATAATGTATTTTATAACCAAATCTTATTTCATGCGTCATTTATGATTCTTTTTGGAACTATAGTATAGTTTTATTAATTTTTCCAATGTTGGATAAAAACGATTAGATTGGTGTGGATGTAGGGCTTTTCAGCCCGCTAAAAATCAAATATAACCTATTAGATAGAATAATAGATGTGTTAACAATACTTTAAGATTATTTGTTTAATTGTTTATTATAGTTGAACATAACCAAGATTTTATTATAATGAAAATAAACCAAAATATTAAAATAATTGGAAAGAACGTAATACTAGTGCCTTATAAAAAGGAGCACGTTTCTAAGTATGTTTATACTTATTTGATATTAATCATAAGATTTGTTTAAATATCGGCACATATATTTTATTTGTCTTTCGAGTTATAATTAAAATAAGGGTAGAGACCTACATTATTATTTATTCCAGTTATGTTGAAAAATGAACCTATAAACACAAGATTACTGTTAATAGGTAATTTTCTTTAAGGGCCTATTACACTTTATCCGTCCCATTCTCGGCTAGTTCTTTTTTAAAATAGCCAAAAATTGATATCAGTCGATCATTATTCCAAATACAATAACATTTATAGGGGGGGAAAAATCCAACTTTTAATCTAAATAATATTAAGTGAGGCCTATACTCACCCATGTGACAGGGGCTGTATTTGAATTGTCTGCGCATCACACACTCATGCACTTTACTGCACACTTCAATAAATCACGTTTCTGGCACCTCAAAGTGCATGGGGCTCATAAAACTCTATGGACAGCACAGTACAATCAGAGCCGCTTATGAAAGCTGTGTTTTCATGCAAAAGAGATTGATTTTTGATAGTGTTTTGTCTATTTTCGCATTATACAAATTCTATGTTGGTCATAGGTCTGGAATTTAACATAATATAGGCCTACTTCACTTCTCATTAAACATTTCTACATATTTATATTACTGTCTACTTAATCTATGTAAATGGTTATTAATAATTCATGAACTATTATTTATAATTTTCACTTAACATATTCCTTGAACTGAATGTGTTTGCTTTAAAATGAGATTTTTGTGCTATTTAAGAAAGTTTAGCATATTGTTACATGTAAATGGACAAATTACACACCAAAAATACTTTTTATATATCATTTTACATTTATTTATTCCACTCAAAATGCTATTTTAAATAAATGGTGTGATAAGGGGCACATCATGTCTGCACTTTGCTAGGCCTCCACTGTGTTTTGGATTCCACGTTAAACTGTAGGTTCTCCAGTTCATCTCACAATCACCCTACCATTACACATTAGCGTAATTGCGTATAACCCGAACGGGTAGTAAGACACGGTGATAACACCACCACATTTTATTTAGTCCTAATTGAGATATTTAACCTGCTCTTTCTTGCACGTCACAAGCAACATCAGCCTAAAGCCGTTACTTCCCCTTGAACCCATGAACATCGGGTCCTTAGGCAAGCACTTTACCTCAAGACATCCCAGGTCGACCATTTCACGAAATCCCAAACAGAATCAACTTTCTTTGCGGAGGCATGTAAACCGTCTGTAACGATCCCAATTAACTTTACTTCCTAGTGAATTCCACTGTTTCAAGTGGTTCGACTCACTGTAAGTGATCACAAGTATCCATAATGACTAAATTATAGAAGAAGTGTAAAACTTATTTTGATGGGTTGGTTAAATAATTAATTAAAATGTTCTAGTTTTCTTTGTCAAATTATGAGATTATTAATGTTTTCTAGCACTTATACTTACAACAACATAAGCAAATTTCTGCTTGTAAGAAAACAAATGTTTTGAAAGAATTCTAAATCATTAAAAAAAATTCTTTAAAAAAACCACCTAATTGGTTTTTTAATGTACAGGTTTTTTTAGATAGTTAATACAATTTTATTTATTTACACATGAAATGTTAGGTTAAACTATTAAATGTTTATTTAGTCACACTCAAAAGGTTAGGCTAATATCGGTGTTTTTTGATGTTTAAAACATTATAAATTTTGTGCACCAAAAAAATCACGCTTTAAAAGATTTCTTACACAAGTCGTTCACTACCCTGTGACCAGCAATTTGTAAAATAACTTAAAAATCTGTAGAGAAATATGAAGTTTCTCAAACCACTTCAGTATTTGAACTTTACTTCTGTCAGAAGATTATGTGAAAAGTATGAATAACGTGACCAGATTTGCTCTGCCCTAAGGCAGGGGGTTCGGGGGATATAGTCTGTATGGAAGACCCCTCCGGTGGAGCTGAGGACCCCCCTCCCCCCTATGTTTTTTAAAAATTTCAAGCCTGAAAAGTCATGTTTTTAGGCTATCCTTATAAGTTAAAAGTTTCACATTTAGCCGAGTTTGTTTTGTGGTAATTTGTTTAAAACAGGTAGAAAGCAAAGCCTACGTAAGCCTAATTTTTTAATTTTTTTTGTGTGTATGGAGGCTGAAATTGAAAAAATATGAACAGTTAATTTAGATGTTTATTTTTACAATTATTTTGTCGTTATTTAAAAAAATCCCTAAAAACATACAAGTAAATAGGAAAGAAAGCACTTTATATTTATTTACTCAGTAAATTTTAGCATCTAAATTCTAAGTGTACATTTCTATGTTTCATACAGACTTGGGTCATACTCATACTTTGTATTTGAACTTATTTGTTTTAACAGTTCTAGGGAGGACCGCAAAATCGAACAAAAGTCCAGGAAACTTAAGTCAAAATTAATTTTTGTCACTAATATTGACCTTAAAACGCTCACCCTAAGTTGGGTCTTCTACGATGTCCACACTTTTGTGATTGCATAAAAAAAACTCAACGGTTGCATTGCTTCCTGGCAGTGCTAGTACATATTCTGCGATTTTACTGACGTTCTGATGATTTATGGAGTTTTCTCTCAAATGTTTAAGCAGCTCAAGCCACCGTTTATCAGATTATAAATTATCATTCCACACTGAAATATGGTTCTCAATGTATTTATCCACACAAGTCATTTCATCAAAAAGCTCTTGTATCAGAAGACACATCGACGTGTTTAACGATAAGGTAGTCTACGGCTAGTTGAACATCAGACCATTTTGGAGTTTTTTTCAGAGTTGTCCATTCAAACATTTCCAAGTCCTGCTCTAAATATTTTAATAATGTCTCGTAAAATGTTACAATAATCTTGGTAAAACCCTCTTTTTCAAGTCTTGAACAGTTGTTTGTCATTGAGTTGCGCAGCACATGAGGAATAGATTTAGTACTAATCTTATTTTAAGGTTCTCTTTCATGTTTTTTTATTTCTGCAATAACACTTGATGGCAGAAAAATTTTGACCCTTCACTTTTAAAACTGATTTTTTGAAGGTAGCTGCTTGGCTGTGTATGAAATGTAACCACATTACTGAGTGTTCGTCTTCAAAACCACGGAACATTTAGGTCGACTCAAGTATTCCTTAAGTGGCAAATACAAATTTATAATTCTTTCCACGGCAGGCGTTAGTGCTAACCATCGTGTCTTGCTGTACCCCAACATTTTCTGGTACTCAACATCGATGCTGTCACAATTTGTTTAAAATATTTCCACCGTTACTGTATAGATATAGAAGATATTTTCACAACCAGGTCAACCGTGAAAACACACCTTCTGTTATATGGTGGACCAGTACTCATAGGTGTGCGCAGGGTGTGGCTAATAGGGGGGGGGGGCAGTCCGAAAGACGAAGGGGGCAGGGTTAACCCGCCTCTCCCCCAAAAATATATTTTTAACAATTTAAATAAACTAAAAATAAGAAATAAGAAGTGTTTTATTTTACCAATTAAAAAAACAAATTACAATATCACTCACCTGTTGAAGGGTACCTACAATTTTTTTTAAACGCTTCAATAATTTCATCCAGTCCTTGTCCACGGCCAGTCTTGGTTCGATAAACGGAACGATGAGGTTTTGTAGTCGTTCTGGAACATTGTCGAGCGAAGTTTGGACTTCACTAGTATCAACATGGAGAAGCTCCTCTTGCATGTGCGGCTGGCTACCGGTATCGTGGCAAACTTTGTCATGATGGTCTATACATTTTCAAACGTTATTCCTCATTCATACGCTGATAACCATCGCAAACACCCAGGAACATTTTTAGGTAAAAAGTTATAAAGTTTTGTTTTGTTTTTAAAAGCCTTATTTCTGCTTACAGTTCTGATATGTCTATGTCAAAGCTGGAAAGAGTTTGAAAATCTCCGGCTTCACACTTGTTACGACCTTGGCTTGGACCCATAATCTTGCCTGTAGCACAAATTACCCCTGCTTTATTTCTTGACTAAAATTTATCATTCAAATCTTGTGTTGGAATATACAAAACAGGGTAAAATGTGAACAGCTCGATTTAATACTTTTTGTCTTCAATGTAAAATGCAGTTTTTGGAGCGTTGTCAAGTTGGATCAATCAAACCCGCCTCGGTGGCGCAGTTGGCTAACGCGCTTGTCGTATTGAAGCTCGACTGCTGAGGACGGGGAGATCGAGGTTCGAATCTCGGTCGGGTGAACTGAGGGGTGGCTATTACTAAATGGTTTCCCACTATCCTTCCACGCAAATGCGGGTTCACTTTCTCTAATTTAACCTTCCCAATTCCTAATCCATTATAGTAACTAGTACTTAAAGCGTATAACCCGAACGGGTAGTAAGACGCGGTGCTAAATATTATATTATTGTCAAGTTGGATCAAAACCTTTCACTTTTTTGGCAAAGGTACCTCAGTTCCCAGCTGGTTGCACGTGTCCTTGGTTCTTGACTAAACCACATCAAATTTGGCACCTGCGTTTCTCAGCTCTACTAAAGAAATAACCAAACCTGGCACTTCATCAATTGCCTAGCAAAGGACAATGTTGGATGACTACACAGCATTTTGTTGGTTTTAACCACCGGTCAGAGAATTGGATGCATCATTTACAAACTAATGATTGTTATTATTATTAGCACCGCGTCTTACTACCCGTCCGGGTTATACACACTTACACTAATGTGTAATGGTAGGGAGATTGTGAGATGAAATGGAGGACCTACAGTTTAACGTGGAATCCGAACCACGGTGGAGGCCTGGCATTCCCCACATTCACAAGATGTCTTGTCAGAGGTGAAGGAAGGGTTTGGTAATCAGATAAATTTATGCCGGGACCGGGCAAACTAATGATGAAGTTGAATAACTTTATTTGTAATAAAATTCCCTTCCCTTTTGCCCTTTGCTTTGGAATCTGAAGTGTCTTCCGTAGTCTCCTCAATGGCCTTGACAATGCAGTTGAACCAATCACAAAGCACAGAAACTGCTTCCGATCAGCAAACCCGATGTGTTACTGTTAGTTATTTCAGTTTATATTTGGTGGTTTTAATGATGTATTCATAGTCAGCGTGTTGCTTGGGGCTGCCTTCAATGTCGCTGTTTATCAATTGGATTGTTCCAAAACATATCGAATATCAATGGAATTTCCTATATTACGCCCAGACACTTACTAGTGCTAACCCGCCTCGGTGGCGTAGTTGGCTAACGCGCTAGTCGTGTTGAGCCCGACTGCTGAGGATGGGGAGGTCGAGGTTCGAATCTTGGTCGGGTGAACTGGGGGTGGTTTTTCCTAAATGGTTTTCCACTCTCCCTCAACGCAAATGTGGGTTCACTTCCTCTAATTCAACCTTCCCAATTCCTAATTCATTATCGTAATTAGTACATAAAAAGCGTATAACCCGAACGGGTAGTAAGACGCGGTGCTAATAATAATAATAATATTGACTTTTTTTAAAATTGCTTTAAAGTAACAAACCTTTCCACGGGCAATAAATTTCCTTGAGGGATACAACTGCCGTCTGCTCGTGGCGATTGACATCAGAGGTCTCATCAGAAATGACCGAAACTGGGGTTACTTTAATTTCATCTCCAATTTTCCTTAGAATTACATTACTTACCGCCTGTAGTATGTCATTTTGTAAACAATTACTTGAGTAAGGTACATTTAGTTGCCACATTTTCTAGATATCACTTAACCCTTTTGCTGGTATTTAATTTTTACTTCTTATCTTCAGAAATGCTAATTATAGCTCAAAAATTCAAAATTTGAAAATTTGCATGACAATCATGATTATAATCAAATAATGTGATTTTCAACTAGTAATGCATTTTAAATATAAAATTTAGCAGCATGCTGTCTATAAATCGCTTAATAATATATATTTTATATCGATAAAATTTTATTTGTCATATTTTACCCAAATGCAATGTTATTCTGATATCAGAACCATTTTTTATTTCACCTGCAACCAACATTGTCTAACTAATTTCTAAATAAGGATTTGACAGGTCTAACATTGGCCTGTTATGGAGCAAATGTAATAAAAAGAAAATGTTTGAAAATTACGTTACATCAACACAATTTGGACAATTTTGTGCTAATGTTAAAAAATAAGGAAGCATGACGGTAAAATCAGTCAAGAAGTTTACCTGACAATAACAGTGATTGTTTATTTAATTTAAAACATTCAACAAGGTAAATACAATAACATCAGGTGAAGCGCTTATCCTGCCAGATATAGGAATAACTCCATTAAGAGAACAGAATTTATAAAAAATTGTAATAGAGATAAAAAAATTAGAAGTATTCACATATGCAAAATACTATAAAATATATTAAAATACAAAAAATAAAATAAGATACAAAACCCACAAATTGCAATTAAAATACTCATTTGCAATAAAAAGTAAAAATGCAATAAAAGTTATCACGAGTCTAAATAAAACCAATATAGTTAGCAAAATAGAAAAAATAAACGCTACAGAAGACTGAACAGACTTTCTCAACCATAATATGGAAGTGAACGTTAGTACAATCTGTACACTGTTCACCAAGCATAGAATATGGGAGTGAACGTTAGTACAATCTGTACACTGTTCACCAAGCATAGAATATAGAAGTGAACGTTAGTACAATCTGTACACGATTCACCAAGCATAGAATATGGAAGTGAACGTTAGTACAATCTCTACACGGTTCACCAAGCATAGAATATGGAAGTGAACGTTAGTACAATCTGTACACGATTCACCAAGCATAGAATATGGAAGTGAACATTAGTACAATCGGTACACTGTTCACCAGGCATAGAATATGGAAGTGAACGTTATTACAATCTGTACATTGTTCACCAGACATAGAATATGGGAGTGAACGTTAGTACAATCTGTACATTGACCACCAGGCATAGAATATGGAAGTAAACGTTAGTACAATCTGTACACGGTTCACCAAGCATAGAATATGGAAGTGAACGTTAGTACAATCTGTACATTGTTCACCAAACATAGAATATGGAAGTGAACGTTAGTACAATCTGTACATTGTTCACCAAGCATAGAATATGGGAGTGAACGTTAGTACAATCTGTACATGGTTCACCAAGCATAGAATATGGGAGTGAACGTTAGTACAATCTGTACATGGTTCACCAAGCATAGAATATGGGAGTGAACGTTAGTACAATCTGTACACTGTTCACCAAGCATAGAATATGGAAGTGAACGTTAGTACAATCTGTACACTGTTCACCAAGCATAGAATATGGAAGTGAACGTTAGTACAATCTGTACACTGTTCACCAAGCATAGAATATGGAAGTGAACGTTAGTACAATCTGTACACTGTTCACCAAGCATAGAATATGGAAGTGAACGTTAGTACAATCTGTACACTGTTCACCAAGCATAGAATATGGAAGTGAACGTTAGTACAATCTGTACACTGTTCACCAAGCATAGAATATGGAAGTGAACGTTAGTACAATCTGTACACTGTTCACCAAGCATAGAATATGGAAGTGAACGTTAGTACAATCTGTACACTGTTCACCAAGCATAGAATATGGAAGTGAACGTTAGTACAATCTGTACATTGTTCACCAAGCATAGAATATGGAAGTGAACGTTAGTACAATCTGTACATTGTTCACCAAGCATAGAATATGGAAGTGAACGTTAGTACAATCTGTACATTGTTCACCAAGCATAGAATATGGAAGTGAACGTTAGTACAATCTGTACATTGTTCACCAAGCATAGAATATGGAAGTGAACGTTAGTACAATCTGTACATTGTTCACCAAGCATAGAATATGGAAGTGAACGTTAGTACAATCCGTACATTGTTCACCAAGCATAGAGTATGGGAGTGAACGTTAGTACAATCTGTACATTGTTCACCAAGCATAAAATATGGAAGTGAACGTTAGTACAATCTGTACATTGTTCACCAAGCATAGAATATGGAAGTGAACGTTAGTACAATCTGTACATTGTTCACCAAGCATAGAATATGGAAGTGAACGTTAGTACAATCTGTACATTGTTCACCAAGCATAGAGTATGGAAACTAACTTAATCAACAGTTTAGCTGTCTCTAGATACCATTGAGTAAATTTGAAAAACAACACCAAGACACGAGGATAAAACCCGAAACCTTTGACTTGGCGTGCTAAGCCAAAGGTTCTGGGTTTGTTTCCTGGTTCCAGGTGTCATTTTTTTAAATTGACTCAATAAACTAAACATAATAGGCAAAGAAATAACTTGAGTCTTCATAAAAATCTAATAGCTGTGGAAATGTGATTAAAACTAAAAATATTATTTGTTTAAATTGTTTAGTTTGTTGTTATATTCTGCAGATAT
This sequence comes from Timema californicum, assembly GCA_902141385.1. Taxonomy (NCBI): domain Eukaryota; kingdom Metazoa; phylum Arthropoda; class Insecta; order Phasmatodea; family Timematidae; genus Timema; species Timema californicum. The sequence continues at coordinate 14,098 of CABFOW010006983.1, forward strand.
ATGAATTTTAACTAAAATTGTCAAAGCCAAATTTGAGAAAATCTTTTCTTGTCTCTTTTCCTTAAATTAATTATCTCCAAGCTATTATCTTGGGGAAATGAAATGCACCATCATATATATAATAATGATAGACTGGACACCTAGGTATAAATTTTATTCAAAATTGTTAAAGCTGAATTTCAAATTAAATATTTTTTATCTGTGTTTATTTAAGTAAACTTCCCTTAATTTTAAAGGTCGATTTCTAGTTCAAAAAACTCTTCTCTAAGAGCATGCAGGACCTTATTAAAACCCTTAGATATCAAGTTTCAGCCCAATCGATAAGATACTTTCGTCTCTAGGCTCGGTAACAGACAGACAGACAGACACACTGCGCAAACAGAAGGTATCGCAATAAACACTTTCGGGTCCAGGGTTTCATGAAATGTCTACAGTCATCGAAATCTCAAGTCACATTTTTTGATGATCACAATACTTCCTCTTCCTGAAGGGTCACGAGAAAGTAATAATCATTAATGATGGAGGCGCAAGAAAAATGTTCCCGGTGCTCGAGCTGGCTCTAGGCAGACCTACAGTAGCCCCATGGCTTCTTTGGTGCTGACTGACAGCTCACAGCTGACTTCTGACAGTCAACATTTAGGTATAATACCTAAATGTTGACTGTCAGAAGTGACAGCTGCTAAACACATGTTTTTACAGATCATATGGCTCATCGTAGGGATTCATAGTTTGGTCTGTTAACTTTTCAAAGCTGTCAGTCAGCACCAAAGAAGCCATGGGGCTACTGTATCTACTATCTGTATCAGGGTGTGACTTTGAACTGTCCATAAAATACTAGTACTATTACTGTATATAACCGGGGCACTCCATGTCTACTGTGTGATTGACTTGCATACTTATCTTAATTGAGGTAGAGTACAATGAGTCTAGTCCAGTTTCCAGCACACTAGGGAAAGGCTCGTTCACAGCGTGGTCTCCACGAATAGTAAAACATCTTCCTTTACCTTCCTTTTCTTCTTCTATTTTATTTGCTGTCCGTTGGTAATACCCACGTCTGTTTCGTCTAACCATTTTTCCAAAGGAGTTATCTTAGATTTGGACGTGATATTGTTTTAAGAATTCATTATTCACACTCATACAAATGGATAATTAGATAAATATAAACTGTCCTGACCAACACATGAAGCTAAAACACAGACAAACAATATAACCGGACTGACAGGAGTACCAACAAGTGTAATGGTGGACGGCGGGCGGTAGAAGCAGGAAACATGCTTACTGGTGGGGGCAGTAAGGTGCATGCGCATGCAGGTCAAAATGATGAGAAGACTCGTTTATAATCAAAGTAAACCTACAGTACTTTTTTTTACTACTAACTACTAGTGGTGGTACCTGGCACCCACGGCACCCACTGCACACGCCTATGTCGGTACCTATAGACACTGTTATATGGCGGAGCAGTATATACGTGTTTGGATCACCCTGCTTTCAGTAATTCATTTATATAAATACAAAAACCCAGATGTGTTAAAAAGTTATTTTTATTAAAACCTAAAGGGTGACCTGGCGGTCTAGGGGTAAGGTGTCGGACTTCTGTGCTGGCGGCCGGGGTTCAATCCTCGGTCCCGGCACAGATTTATCTGATTACCAAACCCTTCCTTCACCTCTGACAAGACATCTTGTGAATGTGGGGAATGCCAGGCCTCCACCGTGGTTCGGATTCCACGTTAAACTGTAGGTCCTCCATTTCATCTCACAATCACCCTACCATTACACATTAGCGTAAGTGTGTATAACCCGAACGGGTAGTAAGACGTGGTGCTAATAATAATAATACTATGTACAACAGTAAATGATGAGTGTACATCATGAAATGCTCGAGAGTACGGTGTAATGAGAGAGTGGTTTAGTAATTATCCTGTTCATTCGCTACAGGTATCACCATTGGATGAAATCTCCTGAACTTCAGCATCTCACAGCGTCTGAGCCGCTGTCTTTAGAAGAAGAATATCGGATGCAACAAAGCTGGTCCGAGGATGAAGACAGTAAGTACCAAATAAACTAATACTGTAGCTTATCTTCAGCTAACAACATACTTAGAGGCAAACTATAATTTAAACATTTTAATAATTAGAAATATTTGTAAGCAAATATAAGATATAGGTGAAAGTTTATTAAATAAGACAGAGTCTTAGATGGCAATCCTAGTGGCCAAAAAGTTTCTGCGGTACACATAATTTATACACAAAAGAGATCATCTTGATCACTACTTCTAATAGCCTCCCTTGAGTCGGCCAAATATTCAACATAATAATTACCAGACGGCTCTTTAAGAATCCTATCAGATCCATGTCATTAGAAATTTCTCGATAACATGTTCACAGGATGAAGAATATCAGAACAAGGGTGAAATCTAGAGTTGCGTAGGGAAGGAAACCTGCTGTACAGAAGGAGAAAGGGGTGTCCATCTTGTTGCTAGTTGTACGGGTCTTCCATCTCTGTCTAGAAACCCAGGGTCTTGAACATGCTATCAGGCACGTAGACCAGTCTGCTCTTTGAGCCAGGAGGCACCTGAGTCATCGCACACGTCCTCATCTTTAATATTTGTAGGCCCAGACCCGCTGGTCACGTCTCAGGTCACCATGGTAACAGCCTCTTTAGTTCCCATGGTCATGTCTCAGGTCACCATGGTAACAGCCTCTTTAGTTCCCAATGGTCATGTCTCAGGTCCCTTCAAGAAACTAAACCAATTAAATCAATGTTAAAGTCACTACTAGTTTTATTGTCATGTAATACTATCTCACTAACCAAGTTTAATTTTTTTAAATTGTTATTGGTAATATTTTTAAATGATTAATATATGGTAATTATTATTAATACAATCACATTAAGTATTAAAATGGTGAAAATAGTCATTAATGAAACTACCCAAATTTAAGTTGTGTGCATCTCACCTTGTTGCAAATTAATTTAATTTAATTAGCACCGCGTCTTACTACCCGTTCGGGTTATACACTTTTAAGTACTAATTAAGCTAATGGATTAGGAATTGGGGAGGTTGAATTAGAGGAAGTGAACCCGCATTTGCATGGAGGGAGAGTGGAAAACCATTTAGGAAATACCACCCTCAGTTCACCCGACCGAGATTCGAACCTCGATCTCCCCGTCCTCAGCAGTCGAGCTCAACACGACAAGCGCGTTAGCCAACTACGCCACCGAGGCGGGTTCACCTTGTTGCACAAACATTGTTTAGGTTTGACTTATTTTATAACTTTTATTATTACTATTTCAATGATTAATAATAAATAAAGATCTTTAAAATAAATATTTTTAAATAACGTGCTCTACACAAAATCTTTGAATAATACCACACACATAATGTGCTGATTGTTATAATGTTTAAACTTATTTCCCTCTTAATAATCACTAAATATGATCTTATTATTCGCTTTTAATAATTATCAATACTAATCGCAAATCTCGTGTTATACCCTTCATTAGAGGATTATTCTCAAGTTTAGCGTTACACTGAAATATTGCTCAAAGATTTCCTCTCGAAATTTGAAGTATTCTTATGTCAAATTTCTCGAAGCCCTCCATCCCCCGACTCGATCCCGACGGGAGCACCCATGTCCCTCCCACCCTCACGAAAATCCCGGATTCACCCCCGTGCTGTACAAACACTCACCCTAAGAGTTCAAAGGAAGTACATCAACTTCTTGAGGGACTTACTTATTTGCTTTCACTATGACATTAGAGAATTATTACGTTTGAACTTAAGTAGTATCTCTTCACAACTAAAGTTCACAAAACTATATTGATATATCTGCCAATATATCAGAAACTGTTGGTTTTATAAAAATATATTTCAAATAAAAGTTTTTTACTTTTAATAGTACTAACATTGTACAGTGATAAGTTATTTGGTGTCTCAAATAGTTGCGGAGATACGGAAGTTTCTGCTCCTGTAAAGTATCCTAAAAGTAATTTTCATGGTAAAATGAAAAAATCAATTTTGTTTATAATCTTAATCAACGCCTAGGTGCGAACTTTAATCAAAATCGTTATAGCCAATTTCGAGAAAATTGAACTTCTCTCAACTAGAATTTATGCATCGGACAGGAATCCTCAAAGTCATTTTGACAAAAAAATTGAGGCTATCCATTTAGTTTGTAATACTGATCAAAATTTAGAAAAGAAATTTAATCAAAATCGTTAAAGCCAATTGTGATATAATTAATTTTTTTCTCTCTTAAGGAAACTACCCTTAATTTTAGGGTTGGATATCCAATTAAAAAATGTCCTCGGGGTGACCGTATAAAAACCCTAGATACCGAGTGTTAGCCCAATCGGTAAAATAGTTTCGGCTCTAGCCCAAGGTAGAGACTGATAGACAGACGGACAGACAGACGGCATTGCGGAAACAACTTTTTCGGATTTGGAGGATCGTGTAACGTTGACATCTTGAGCTCGATTTATTTTAGGATCATAATATCTTCTCTACCTGTAAGGTAGCAAGAAAGTAAAAATAGGGTCAACACTTTATATTAAAATATCGGCTTCCAGTTTTAAATTTTTAGAGTGATAGTCTTTATTGTATGTTATGTAATATGTAGCCTACTTATTAAATTACACCAGCATATGTAGATCCAACTTAAGCACTTGTTGTAAACATTGATTTTGTTGCTGTACCAGGGTCAGGATTTTGATTACCTAAAATGTGTCAAAAAATTATCCATAAAATGGCACTAACGACTCCAAAAAATTACTATAAATTAACAAAAGGACCCAAAAAAGTGAATGCATAAGAATAAATCAAATACACACTTTACAAGTGGAAACTAAAAAGTTAATAATTCAAAACCCTAATCAAACTTGCATCCTGTTAAAAATCAACCTTGATTTTTTTTTGTGTGGGCATTTTTCCATGTGAGCAATTTTTTGTGTGGGCATTTTTTTGTGTGGGCATTTATCCTTGTGAGCATTTTTCGTGTGGGCATTTATCCTTGTGAGCATTTTTCATGTAAACATTTATCCTTGGGAGCATTTTTCATGTAAGCATTTATCCTTGTGAGCATTTTTCGTGTGGGCATTTATCCTTGTGAGCATTTTTCGTGTGAGCATTTTTCCGTGTGAGCTTTTTTCCTGTGCGTATTTATGATTGTGGGGTTTTTCTGTATGTAATTTTCATGTGCGCTTTTTTCCGGTCATCACAAATTTTAGCCAGTGACTGTTAACATGGCATTTGTGATTGCATACAATATTTGGAAAAATAAAACATGGCGCTTTTGCCCATTTTATGGAAAAATAATGATTTGATGATTTGTAAAAATTATTATTTAATGTAAATAACTTCTTCATTCCTAAATATTATGAAAATTATCTTTTTTTTCTCCAATTTTTAAATATTTTAAATTATATTTATATATATGGGGTTTAACCTTTTTAAATTATAATTATTTATTTGTTTTGAAGCATTTAGCTGTTTTTCTTACAATCATTCTTTTAAAAAAAGTAACTGTCTAGCAGACTAGCAGACAAAGTTTTCGTGTTTACAACTTAAAAGTTGTACAAGAAAGATGGCTGATAATAGGACACGTTCTATTTCCTAAATTGTGCAAAGAAGATCTTGTACAAGTTTAAGTACAATAAGTTGTGTCGTGTCTACTGGGTCAGTATCTTTACAATATCATGTCATACTATCCGACTATGTTTTGAAAGGGGAAGAGAAAAATAGTGGCTTCAATTACAGTCGTCACCTTTCTGGTAAGATTATTGTTAGCTTGGTTGCTTGCATTTCTCTCATTCTCATCCCTCCGAGATAAGAACAACAATAGCCTGAGTATGGGGACGAAAGTCGGACAACCACCATCAGACGGACTAGTGCCCTTCTTGCATGCATGTTACGGTCACTGGCATGCACGGGATTTTATTTGCAGACATTAATAAAATAATTACATAACCTCAATCAAAGGCAAGCAGTGCTTGCCCTGACGTGACTCCACTGTCTTTAGAACACATTTGCTTTGTGTTAACGCCTAAAATATTGAATGCTGGGGGAAAAAAAAACACCCTAACCGAAAACATTTTAATATTGGGGAAAAAAAGGTGTTTAATAAACGCAGAAGATTTAAAATAAATATGGGATGAATAGAAAAATAAAAATGCTTCAAAAAAAATTGGAGAAAGTCAAAGTCGAGGAATTTTGAAAAAATAATGTTTGGGAAAACTTAAAATAATTTTGAAGTAAAATTTGTGTAGTAACCCTGAGTGTAGATATTATGTAGGGTCAGTTGGCCCACATGAGATGCCAAAATTGCGCCATTTGGATGGCCACATTGTTGCAGATCATATCCTCCCAAAAACTGCGCCATTTGGATGGCCACATTGTTGCAGATCATATCCTCCCAGAAACTGCGCCATTTGGATGGCCACATTGTTGCAGATCATATCCTCCCAGAAACTGCGCCATTTGGATGGCCACATTGTTGCGGATCACATCCTCCCAGAAACTGACAATCTTTCGGCAGTGGTACAGTATTAACATTGTTTCAAGGTATAAAATAAGAATCCGCCTGTAAAACATGGTTTATAAGCAGACATTTGGAACTTGTCTAGTACAACTTTAAAGGTTCAGACAATGAATTACAAACTGCTAGCTAAAATACAAGCATAATAGTCTCTCACAGTCCGGCCAACCGCCCAAAAAATAATATCATTCATTTAGCGACCATACAACTTATAGGCAAACATTGGCCTTTTATCATCGCTAGTAAAACAGTTTTGTATTCATCTGCCTCAAAAATGTTTTTACCTGCTTTGGCGAATAAAATAATGCGAGTGAAGAGAATGTACGAGGAACACAGGAGTTGTGTTAAGATGGAGTTGAAGGGGAGTGAAGCAGGGGAGTGCCCTTTCACCCATTACTATTTGTAATGAGAGTGGAAATGGTGACCATGAACAAAGTGGTAGGAAAGAATGGAAGACATGATGTTTGCTGTTGACTTGGTATGAGAGAGAATGAAGGAATAGCAACAGGAACAGAATGAGGAAATGGAAGAGTGTGAAATGAAGCTTAGAATAACAAAGTGTGTGAAGTGGTGGTAATAACAAGGAAGAGGGAAGACGGAGTAGATCTGAGAAAAGTGCACAACGTGAAATATCGTGTAAGTAGAGAGGATGTAAGGAGAAGAGGACAGCAGGAAGAATTCAATGAGTGTATTGAACACAACTAATGTTTAGTGGGGACATGTTGGTACAGTCACAATACTTAATATTCTTTGACAAAGATTACAAATAGGCTCTCTTGTTTTTGTGTATTCAATAAACATTTTCTAATATTTATTTTTATTTGTGTGTGATTTTGGTTTCAGAATGCACATTTATCATCCTCGACAGGCCCATTTATGAAGTTAGTAAAGATGAGATTGGTAAGTATTGAGTACGGCCACAAATAACAATGGATGAATGCTAATGTGTCACAACTAAAACTATGCTGACACATTAAACATTCTTGTTTGAATATTTGAAATTGCAATTATTATCAGCCGGTATGGGCACCTGTATTAATACCATATCAAAAGGAAAAACTCCATATTGGGACATCATTTTACAACTTGTCTTTATGTACGGAAAGTGTTTACTTTAGGGAAATTGTCTCATTTTTTTCTTTGCGAAAACTTTTCGTCTGACTCAGTTAATCCTTAAGAGATTTATTTACTCTCTACACTATTAAGATAATTTATAAAATGTATCTATATAAGTTTTATCATAATTTATTTTGTTTAAGGCACTTTTAGGATAAAAACGACCCGTCTCGGTGGCGTAGTTGGCTAACATGCTTGTCGTGTTGAGCTCGACTGCTGAGGACGGGGAGATCGAGGTTTGAATCTCGGTCGGGATGAACTGGGGTTGGTTTTTCCTAAAGGGTTTTCCACTCTCCCTCCACGCAAATGTGGGATCACTTCCTCTAATCAAACCTTCCCCATTCCTAATCCAATAGCGTAATTAGTACTTAAAGCGTATAACCCGAATGGGTAGTAAGACGCCCAACCTTCATTATGTTACCTATCTTAATAAAATGAAGAGTACGAGTGTCTGTCATGAGCTTTGCACAATATCCTCAGGACACAGAGTCTGAAATTTCAAAATTATTATTATTATTATTATTATTATTATTATTATTAGCACCGCGTCTTACTACCCGTTCGGGCTATACACACTTACGCTAATGTGTAATGGTAGGGTGATTGTGAGATGAAATGGAGGACCTACAGTTTAACGTGGAATCCGAACCACGGTGGAGGCCTGGCATTCCCCACATTCACAAGATGTCTTGTCAGAGGTGAAGGAAGGGTTTGGTAATCAGATAAATCTGTGCCGGGACCGNGGCATTCCCCACATTCACAAGATGTCTTGTCAGAGGGGAAGGAAGGGTTTGGTAATCAGATAAATCTGTGCCGGGACCGAGGATTGAACCCCGGACCCCCAGCACAGAAGTCTGACACCTTACCCCTCGACCGCCAGGTCACCCAAAATTAGTAGCCCCTGCGCACAAACATGTGCACCTCGAAGATGACATTTAAAATGTTGTACGATTTTGTTTTATTAACTGAAAACTGGGTCTGAAGAGTAAAATTAAAATATTTATTTGTCTGTTTGTAGCAAATAAAAGAGTAGCAGCTCTAGCATTCAATAATACAGTCATATTAACAGAGCTGTGTAAGTACACTACTTACAAAACTGTCTGCTGGTTTGGGCTAAATAAGTTAATTTTATTTCCAGCCGCCATGATTGGAGACACCAATCTGTTCTTTCATAGCGATGACGACTGCGTGAAAGTGGCCGAAGCAGAGATTATGATTGCAGAAGTGGCTTCTCGAGGGAAACGTAGAGGATGGGAAGCTTTGCTGCTCATGCTGCGATACGGTGACAAACTACTATTGATATAAGCACCCTTAAACCACTCTAGACCTTGGTGCCTAGGATTCAATTACAAAACCATATTCTGGAATACAGTTTGGTACTATTTCAATTATTTAGGTTGTTTAAGAGTAGAACCTGAGATTACCACTTGATAAAAGGGGATAAACAAAAATAAACAATAACATTCTTCCATTGTGCAGCTTTTATCAATACCAGAGTCATTCCGTGTCAAATAATACAAATATTTACATTTTTATTGGTAGTAGTTTTTAGTTATTACCTACCCTCTATAATCTAAAAAAAAAACTTGTAAGATTACGCTTAAATGCAGTTAAAAAATAAATGATTACTCATGCTAGAAATGAGATTTTATTATTATTATTATTATTATTACTTAGCACCGCGTCTTACTACCCATTCGGGTTATACCCTTTAATTACTAATTACGATAATGGATCAGGAATTGGGAAGGTTGAATTAGAGTAAGTGAACCCGCATTGGCGTGGAGGGAGAGTGGAAAACCATTTAGGAAAAACCGCTCCCAGTTCACCCGACCGAGATTCGAACCTCGATCTCTGCGTCCTCGGCAGTCGAGCTTAACACGACTAGCGCGTTAGCTAACTACGCCACCGAGGCGGGTAGAAATGAGATAGAAGCCTTGGAGGGGGAACGGGGGGGATATTTTGTGGCTTATTTTACAAGCTTTCATAATATGATACTTAACATCACTATTATAAACACAAAAATTCAGTAAGCAAAGCTGTAAAATGGTTAGCTCTGGAATTTTTTTAAAATGTTGTTTTAAAAACCTGGAAAAGTCAAGGAATTTTATAATAAGAGGTTTGTTGCCACCCTGTTAGTTTCATAAGACGCCTCTCCTCCAAAACCTCCCCTACAACCCTCACCCTACTAGTTTCATAAGACGCCTCTCCTCCAAAACCTCCCCTACAACCCTCACCTCCCAAATTCTCCCCTACAAATTCTATCGGCCTCTCTCATCCCTCTGCTCTCACAACCATTCATTCTGAGTCACGATCGTGCAAGACTTGTCTTGGGTTATTTATTGTTAACAAAATGACTCTAAGTAAGTCTGGTATTAACAGAAAAATTGATAAGGAGTGTAGAGTATTAAACTAAGTGTGGGAAAGTTGGTATTTTGTTAACTGTAATTGTGTGGTTTTGTTGGTGAAAGAATACAGACAAACCACCGTGATTAAAATGAAGAATATACTGAATATTGCTGAATATGATATTGCTATTTCTATAGACCTAGATGAAAGTACTGGTATAAAAGATGTGGCACAGCTGGCTGTATTTATTGGCGGTGTGGGTAAGGACTTAAATATAACTGAAGAACATCGAGAAATAATTCTCTTAAAAGACACAACAACTCAAGAAGATATTCTGCATTAGAAACACTTATAAATGATAAAAGACTTGATTGGAAAAAAAAAATTGTCAACCTTACTACTGACCTTCTATTTTGGGTCCAAAAAACAGTGTGGCTGCAAAATTAAGAGAGAAACACGTGGCTTTGGGGCTGCCACCTGGACATTTTGTTGCCTTACATTGTATCATTCATCAGGAAGCTGTGTGCGCAGAAACATTAAAAATGGACCACGCGGTGCAATCAGCTGTACATACTGTCAATTTTATTAGTTCTCATGCGTGTAACCACAGTCAGTTTTCCACTTTTTTGGAATAAATTGGTGAAGAATATACGGAACCACCGTATAATTCCAAAGTTAGGTGGTTGAGTAGGGGCACAGTTTTAAAACAATGTATTGAACTGAAAGACTCTATTGAAATATTTATGGCTGAAAAACCCCGTTCAGTCAAGGAATTTAATGAGAAGTATTGGGTGATAGATTTAACTGTTTTGGTTGAAATTACACATAATCTAAACTCCTTCATTGTTCAACTTTAAGGGAAGGGCCAAATCATCACACAGTTATTTGAGCATGTTAGAGCCTTCAAAACCAAACTTATACGTGGGAAAACCATCTTGCTTACTTCTTTAGGCTCAAAACTAGTGTGGAAACCTATAATGATACGTACAACCCCAGTAATCATGTTACACTAATTTCAGCTCTCTGAAAAGAGTTTAGATACAGATCTAGGGATTTCCAACAAGATACATTTTGGTTTTCCTTGTTCTCAGCTCCATTTTCAATTGATGTCAAAATTGTTTAGAAGAAATGCAACTTGAATTTATTTATTTTCAATGTCATTCTAGTCTCCGAGACACATTTATGAAAGTGTCCCTACCAGAGTTTTACTCAAAGTATTTGGGTGATAAATATCCCAGTCAAAATGAACGCAGTTAAAATACTATCAATGTTCGGAAGCGCATACACTTGAGAACAGTTTCTCTCCCTTTAAAAATTGAATAAACCCAAGATTTGGTGACCTGGCGGTCTAGGGGTAAGGTGTCAGACTTCTATGCTGGCGGCCGGGGTTCAATCCTCGGTCCCGGCACAGATTTATCTGATTACCAAACCCTTCCTTCACCTCTGACAAGACATCTTGTGAATGTGGGGAATGCCAGGCCTCCACCGTGGTTCGGAT
>CABFOW010006984.1:2735-13365 GCA_902141385.1 Timema californicum
GTTTCAACTGATTTTTTTTTATTATTTTCAAGTCTTAAACGAAAAAAAAAGAGGTCATTTACTAACTTTTTCATTTTATTTTTTTTTTATTTAAAAAAAAGTTTGTTTATTTTTCCAAGATAATGAACGTATTGTGAACAAAATAAATGGATATTATTTAATCTAAATATAAATTTTTGTAATTTGTTTTCAATTACTATTTTTAAACACCATTATTATTAACGGATGGAAAAGTTAATTTAAAGGAAATGATTCTGCGTTAGCTTAGAGCTGGAATGAAAAAGAAAAACAAGTCTATAAATCACATGTGAAGAATCACCATCGATGCAACCGGACCTAGATTTGAACCCTAGCCTCTCATTGACAATGGAAAACCAGTCCATTGGGATTCTGAGTCTTTAAACCATGTGACATGTGTGTATACATATGTAATGTGTGTACGTGTATTTATATATTATTATTATTATTATTATTAGCACCGCGTCTTACTACCCGTTCGGGTTATACGCACTTACTCTAATGTGCAATGGTAGGATAACGTGGAATCCGAACCACGGTAGAGGCCTGGCATTCCCCAAATTCACAAGATGTCTTGTCAGAGGTGAAGGAAGGGTTTGGTAATGTGTATTTATATAGGTTTATATAATAACACACACACCTGTAAAACTGACTAATCATTTTTCTGATGTGTTTTTAAGAATTTTGTTAATGCTTTCTAAGAAATGGTCATTTTTTAATTTATTTTTTATTGCCACTTTTTACTACCTGTTCATATTACTACGCATATTTTAGAATTACTATAATAGTGTATGGATGAGGAAGTAAACATTTTAGAGGTAATCTACACTCATTTTAGTGTAAGGAGAGTGGGAAGGCATTTATAAAAAAAACTCATTAGACTCAACCGAGATTCGAACCTCAACTTATCCATCATCAGCTGGCCAGTCCAACACGAGAGTGACGCCTTAGACCATTCAGCTACTGAAGATGGTAATTATTTATTTCATTAAAAAAATCATCGTTTATTTTTCTACAAAACTTTGATAATTTTGGTTCTTTAACATATCTATATTTTGCAGACTATTATGTCTTTTCTTATCTACGTATGTTACGATATCGATGTTTTTAAATCAATGTCGATCCCTGGTACAACCGCTATATGAAGACTGTAGGTAGGCTCAGATATACCCTATCCACGGTAGAGTAGGTAAGTGACAGTATATTCCATTCACGGTAGGAATTGACTTCTTAAAGGCCTTTTTCCCTACCATAAATCTACTATATAGTAGGATATTGGTAGGAAAAAAGACCTTTCAGAGAGTAATTCCTATCGTGAAGGGAATATAGTCATAGCACGTTAAAAAAAAGACCCCCAGATGATAGGATGGTAGTGGAGAGCAGAGGGGAACTACAGTTTAACGTGGGATCCGAACCACGGTGGGGTCCTGACATTCCTCACATTCACACAAAGCGTGAAAGCTCACACTTTGCCAGAGGTGAAGGAAGGGTTTGGTGATTAGATAAATCTGTGCCGGGACCGGGATTTGAACCCTGGACTACTAGCAAAGAAGTATGACACCTTACCCCTAGACCACCAGGTCCCCAGGAATCTAAAGTTAACATATATACTCTCATGTATCCTTTCGCCAAACTACATGATCTATAGTCAGGGTGAGCAACCATGTCGCTAATCGCCAAAATTGGCTAATTGGCCGTAGAAGTTTGGAGAATTTGAGTTTTACAGCTCTCACAGTGAAATAAACTTTTGTTCTGACTGCATATGCGGGCTATAATTAAAAGAATTCCGCAAGTTCATTGAGCTCAGATATCTAGCTGGTGTTTCTGCAAATTGTCAGGCAAAAGGATTGCCAAATTTTACAATAAATTGGCTTACATTATCAATTTGAACAATTTTCGTAATTTTCTTATGTGGCAGTTGTAATTGAATAGTCAAAGTTTATAGAACATGTTTTAAAGAATATTGTTCAAACGGTTGGTTGCTGTTTTAAATGTTCGATTGAGTAATTTTTCAAGCTTACATGGTGTGGCGAATTTAATTTCTTATTCACCACACCTGTGGCTACATTGAAAAAAAATGTTGGCCCTTTCTGATTTACAAGATAATATGTTGACTGGTTGTTACTTTAGGAATTCAAAACATAAACAAACACTCTGTTTTTAAATAAACAATTCTTACATTATTTAAATAAAATTTGAAATTACAAAAATAACCGTTGGGATGTTTTTGGTTTGTTTGTGGAAGCGGTGTTTGTGATTAGCTTAGAAATGATTTACAAATGAGAGCTCCTAAAAGGCTGAGTTCTCTTCACAAATTAAGATGGCGAACCAACCGAAAGCAAAGGTGGTTAATGACGTCAAACAAACTGTCTTTGGTTGTGTTCATGCGCTAGTTACAAAATAAAAACATATTATTTCGAAACTAATATTTTACATGTCCCTTTCTCTAAATTATAAAAAACATATATATATATATATATATATGTATATATATTGAGAGATACAAGTGTGAATATAATACTTTTAAATCTATTATTTCATCTACTATACAATCTTTTGTTGCCACTATAACAAAACAAAATAAAAATCATAACATTTTGTTAATTATTTTTTGTTCTTTCACTGAGTTACAAAAATGGCAATTATACAGTAATTCTTAGGGAAGTATTATTAGAATCGTTTGATAAAACTTTCTGTTGATAATATAGTATAGCTAGGCCACAGACAAGATACACACCAGACACTCAGCGTGATGGGAATTTCTTTGAGCTCCTTGAGTCTAGTTGAGGTGCTGGCCACTGGAGAGTGTTAGTTGCAGTTCTCAGTGATAAAAACACTATCAAGTGAAACAACTCACTTCCAAATTGTTCGTTTTAAAGGGGTGGGGGTTCGAATACAATTGCTCAGGTACCAGCAATCCGCCCCCGCCCCCTTTTACACTAAACTCACCCTTTACCCCCTTTAATTGCGTGAACTTCTTCAGAAGTAACTTGTCGATGATATTTGTAGATTGTTTATAACTAGACAATTTTAAACATTGGCTTGAACAAAAAGAGGAACATTATATTCTAAGTTTTATTTGTAATTTGCAGTTTGAGTAGACTCGTTTAGGGGGTTGGCTGATGGGAAGGGGAATGGGACCGCTATATGAACACAGCTTTGTTAAAGTCCATTTCTTGACACAAGAAGGCAATTTTGGTCTGTTCTCTAGTAAATTGATCTTTAAAGTGAATTGTTCAAAATGCCTGATTATATGCTAATTAGTGTTGAAGGACTCAAGCTCTCTCAATGAACGCAGCCATTTTAACCTGAAGCCTGTGGGTTCTGGTCTAGGCTATACCTTGTCTGTGAACTAGAGAAATAATAATTATTTCCTAATAGTTTCACATTAGTTTCGTCCAGCCAATGTTTGCAAATAATTGTTCCAAAAGTTAACACTAGTTGTTTTATGAAATCAAGCTTTAGGTGAAATAGAGCTAAACTTTGGGACTCATTAAATCAAAATATTAGATACTTATCAAAACACAATTTTAAATCAACCTTATATGATTTTATTTTGTAAATTTAGAACTGTAATAAATAAAAATAATAAGTTCTTGGGATTTTGTAATAGTTACTAGCACAATTTGTAGCCCACACCTAACAGTTTCATCGTGTATATGTTACTGTAAAAGTCCGAAGACCGGTAAGTCTTAGAATTTACCAATTCTGTTGGTAAATGTTAAGATGTACTGGTAAATTTTAAGATTTACCGTTCTTCGGACTTTCTATATACCAGTAAATTCTAAGATTTACCGTTTTTCGGATTTTTATAGTAATATATATATATATATAAAAGTATCCCTAGTCATTGTTTCACAACTATCTTTCATGGAAGAACATAATAATATATCTTTAGATTATCATTTAGTTCAATATTTAATACAAAATTTCTTCTTTTGTTTTTATGGTTTTGAACAGATTTATGTAAACCTTACCACTCTCTATTTGTCGTACTGTGACTTTTTAAAATGACAAGACACCTTTATAGATATGTATTTTATATATCTTTATTTTTTTCTAATTTAATATTTAGTATACAATTTCTTGCTTGAAAAAAAAAAGGATTTATATAAAACTACTGCTATTCATTTGTTGTACTGTGGCTATTTAACATGATAAGACACAGTCATTTTTATGTATTTTATATCTCTTTACTTTTTTTTTACTTTCTCAATGTAACGACTTCAGATTTATTTTATTTATTATATAAACATTAAGAGGCACATTGCACCATATTTTATGTTCTATAATATATAGTGTATTCTAGTTACTATTACCTCTAATATATATGTATTTTTAATATAACTTTTAAATATGTATCTATGTGTGTATCTAATTAGTTATTTATTTATTATTTAGCACCACGTCTTACTACCCATTCGGGTTATACGCTTTAAGTACTAATTACGCTAATGGATTAGAAATTGGGAAGGTTGAATTAGAGGAAGTTAATCCGCATTTGCGTGGAGGGAGAGTGAAAAACCATTTAGGAAAAACCACCCGCAGTTCACCCGACCGAGATTCGAACCTCGATCAACCTCGATCTCCCCGTCCTCAGCAGTCGAGCAGCTCAACACGACTAGCGCGTTAGCCAACTACGCCACCGAGGCGGGTATCTAATTAGTTAAATAATTAATTATTAATAAATACCCTACTTTGAAAAATAATACTCTACTCTAAAGAGCCTTCTTCTAGCTGTCACCTACACTCCCACCTTAGATGCCCCGTATTGAGTCACGGAAGGATGACAGTCCCCCCCACCCCCTTCACCCCTCAAAATAAGTGGTCAATTCCTTGCTATCGGTTCGTCGGGGTGTGCCATCTATTTTGTTTTTTTCCCCCTTTCCCTCCTTCTTTCAGTCAGCCCATTTTAGGTTGTGCGCGTATTTCTCAAGTGCTACGCCTTCCTCTGTAAGAATTCACCCCCTCCTTCCTCCACCCTTATCTTAGTTCTTTTGTTTCGCAGTACGTCGGTGGCGCTGCGCTCGGAGAAAACGCCTTAATTAAGTATAGAGACGGGGATTATAAACACTCCACACAGCGCCGACTCGCGGCAAGAGTGGCGCAAGTCTCGCCCTAGCGTTGATTGCTATACAATGTTAGTTTCACAGGAAGCCCGTTATTTGAAAATTGTAAAGTAATGTTGCTACAATGGCGGGGGGAAAATATCACAGTTGTATTTACTTTTTAGTCTGCTAACTTAATAATGTAAATATAAATTATACAGTAGGCCTAATATATAAAGACGTTTTATTGGAAACTTTTGACTATTTTTTAATTAACTTAACTTAACTAATAAATTAGTAAGACATATTTCGAGGATGCCAAATGCTAGTTATTCTCAGTCAATATTGGTGGTTGAAAATGGTCTTCATATAAAGAAAACCAGGGTTTATATTAATGACTGATGGAGGGGAGGGGAAACCTATGAGTCCGAGGGGTAGTTTGGGATTCAAATACACCTCTATACCATTTAAATAGATACACTTAAAGTGTGATTGTAGAGAGGGTGAGCTTAAGGCAGTATTTATGTAGTTTTTTTAATTATTGAAAATAGGTTTCAGACAAAAATAAATATAATATTTCTCCATTTCATAGGTTCGGTTTGAGTTTCTATTAATTGTAATCTAAACAGTAATTCTTGAATATCTGTCATGAATATGTTATTTTTGAGCAGAAACATTGTAAATAAGTGAAGCAATATTTTATTATCAAATTCTGCGATACTCACACACTTCCCCTGGTATCCCAATTTGTTTACGAAGACATTTAAAATTAGTTTTTTTTCACATTTACTAAATTTTTGTTGCAGAAATAATTTTACTATATACAATCTAGATTAACTTTTCGATTTAAAATAAACATTGCCAATTAAAGGCTTTATCTGATACATCCAAGAGCAGTTAAACACATGCTATGGCTATTTACTTCTCATTCTAAGAGTCAGGAATGGGGAGTTTAGATGTGGAGGAAATGCGTCTACATTTGTGGGGAAAGAAGACGGAAAAACACCAGTGATAAATTACATTTGGAAACCTTCACCCTCTTTTAGTACACTCGGGCAAGACTTGAACCCCTACCTCGCCTTCACCAAAAAATAATATATTGCAAGCGTTACTGAACTAAGGGTACGGGTTCGATTATTGGCATGGCCAAACAATTTATCACTAATTAAATAGAGGTTGTAATTATCCTGTTATTTCTATTTCATATTTTTACAAATTTAAATATATATTTTATTTTAGGTATGGTTTTCTATCTATCTATTCATCCATTTTGTCTTATTTAATTTAAATATTCTTTATATCTTTCTATTTGGTAACCACATCACACTAGCATTGTGTTTATTTCATGGTACTAACTTTTAATATTGTCATTTTCTAAAAAAAAAATAAAAAAAATCATAATGACGTCATCCTTCTTTGTTCGGACAGGGAAGTCCTGATAGAAAGAAATGGTGTCACTCTGTGCTGAAAACTTAACTCATGTGGACTTAGTTTGACAAAAATCGAAACGCTTCCAATTAATCCTGATATAAATGGAACTTTATAAGTTTTTTTTTGTAACTATTCATCAGTACGGATCATTATTTATGTCTCTTTTTTTTTGTATACGTATTTGTAAGGTACTTGTGTACTTTTCAGTGTTGGTCTGTTATAGGTCTCACGACTTTTGGCCAGAACTATGAAAAAGGAAATTGAAATTAAAATTGAAATTAAAATTGAAATTAAAGAACAATTGAATATTTGCGGAATTAAATATAATAAATAAACGTAAAATAAAAAGTGTTTTAATGAAACAAAATTATACTCAAATATCTGTCGAATCTACGTTTCAGAAGAGCATGGTGAAATGGACATCACAATGGTTGATCAACTTTTATAAATTCGAGAAATTATACAAAAATTGCCGGGCAATAATCACATACACCATAGGTTTTCCTCGCTTTAAAACTGATAAAATAATACCGGGGGTCTGGATGTTGTGTCTGCTCTAGTTATAAGCTAGTTTATAAGTCGTGTGCTGATATAATCAGTAGTTTCAGGAAGTGCACGTTAAATACCTCTAATAAATAAAGATATTGTGAGCCTGACTTATCAACCCGTTTGATAGCCAGTGTGGGTGTATTAATGTGAAGAATATATTTGAAAAAATATTAAAGTCAACATTTTATATTAAAGATGAATAATTGAGACGTGTCACATTTATAACATTAAAATAATAATTCAATAAATACTACTCTCCTACTTAAATAATTTCCGTAACAGATAATTTCGTGTTATTTACGACGGCGTACAAATAAATGTTACGAGCAGTCGGTGTATTATTGGCGCGGGATGCGTAACCAACCACCGAATATAATCCAGATGGAGCTTATGACCGATAATTGTGTGCGTTGAGGCATCCAGGAGATATCTATCTATCTACCGCGACATATGAATGTATAACAAACGATCCGCCATTTTTTTTAAACTCGTACATTTAACTGACACGAAAGTAAAATAAATTAAGCCATTTGAATTCACAGATATTAATAAAATATCTACGGTTTTCTGTATTAAATCTAGATACATTGTTTTTATAAGTTGTTTTATATTAAATAACCACGGGAAATTTGGCCGTGCGATATAGATGTCCATTCGATTCTGTTCGAATACCACCAGGGTCGAAAAATAATTATTGACTCAGTATGCGTTAGTGGGTCCGATAGTATTTATATAAGAAAATAAATGTTACTGTGTACCGCACAGAATTTCTCTTTTTTTATCTTATTATAGGAACATTTACTAAAAACTCAGTAAGATTTGTAAAACCAAATCATACACATTGTTGCAGAAATACAACAACAAAGAGCATAAATGAAATAACTGACACTTTTGCAGAAACATTGAGAAAATATGAACATCTCTATCCACCAAAGATCATAACTATCACTTACTTTTGGCAAAAAGCTCCATAATATATATATATATATATACACACTTACAATTCAGGAACTATTGGTTTTATAAAAAAATACCTTCCAAATGAAAGATTTTAATTTTTAATAGTACTACAACTTTACAATGATAATCTCAAATAGATGAGGAGATTTGATCAAAATTAGAAATTTCTGATGTGTAAAGTATTCTTAAAGTAAACAAAAATCGCCGGTTTGTTTGTAATGTTAAACAATGCGTGAATACAAAATTTAATCACAATCGTTAAAACTGTTTTGGAGAAAATGGCTTTTTTTTTCTTCTCTTTTTGACCTTTAGTAAACTACCCTTAATTTTAGGGTTGGATATCTAATTCATAGGGGGAACCTTACGGAAACCGTAGATAAGTTTTTGCTCGATTAGTAAAATAGTTTCGGTTCTAGGCTGAAACACACATACACAAAGACAGACAGACAGACAAACAGACGGGATCGAGAAAACGACTTTTTCAGTTTTAAGGTGTCATAAATCGTCGATATTTATCAAAATCTTGATTTCGATTTTTTCGATGATAACAATACCTCTCTCTTCGAGGGTTCTAGAGAAAGTAAATATAAGTTTTGAATTTTTACCATCTCATCGGGTTCACATGTGAATCCTTAGTTACCATTTAACAACCCCCTGGTTAGGACCTACCATTTTCCGGTACATTTTCGATCGAAACAAAAAATCCCTAAGTGGTGGTTTGTGACCTACTAAGTAGGTGAGGGGGCTGCGTTGGGGAAGGCCGCACCTAAAGCTTATTTATTACATAGCAAGCCCTACGAGTGCATAGAGCCATCAAATAATGTGTTAGGGGTTGGGTAGAGGTCTGAGGGAGAGTGTCAAAAGTTGTTATAAAATAGGTGACCTGGCGGTCTAGGGGTAAGGTGTCAAACTTCTGTGCTGGCGGCCGGGGTTCAATCCTCGGTCCCGGCAAAGATTTATCTGATTACCAAACCCTTCCTTCACCTCTGACAAGACATCTTGTGAATTTGGGGAATGCCAGGCCTCCACCGTGGTTCGGATTCCACGTTAAACTGTAGGTCCTCCATTTCACCTCACAATCACCCTAGCATTACACATTAGCGTAAGTGCGTACAACCCGAACGGGTAGTAAGACGCGGTGCTAATAATAATGTTATAAAATATTCAAGCCAAACTTAACATTATTTTAATGAACTTGTTGATGATAAACTGAAAATGTATCGGTAACATTTTCTTATCTTTAATTATCAGTGTAAGAGGAAGTATTTGTAAATGTTTTGACTATAATATTTAACTAGGTAGCTTGCTTCACCACAAAAGACCTGACGCTAGTGACACTTTCAACCACCAAGCGCTCTAGTCGTTACGAGAGAGTGAGAAGTGAACTTAAATCACAGTTTTTGCTTTATTTAACTATTTTTTTAAGGGTCGAAATATTATTTTTAAATGAATTTTTTTTTGGGAAAAAATAAAACCATGTGAAAATGTTCCAGAACAAAAAAAAAAATAGAGGACAATTTTCCTAGAAAAAAAGTAAAATAAACAACAAAAAACCCCGAATAAACTGTATAAAGCTGTATAGCATCATCAGCTAAATTTTCTGTCTTGTATCTTTCTACCCTTGATGATTCCAGATCCTTAGCCTTACGGGAGTTAATCAGCACTGGGTAAGGATGTGGAAAAAGTATCGATACTTTTACTAATATCGATATTTTACTTTTGATACTCGATACTTTTTCTGATATTAGTACTCACTCTCTGGTATCGGATCGGTATCGAAAGAAACATTTTTTTTGGTTATCTTCACTCATGTTGGGATTAAATGTCTAGTCTACTGCTGGACAGTGGCGGAAGAACCCTTAATGACACTATTTCTCAATTCTCCCCCATTTTCCGCCTGACAAGCAAGAAGAAATTCTAGCAATCAATCTATTTTAACTCATCATAATAATTAACAGCTGTTCTTTCACCGCTATTTATCAACACAGCCTGATGGCTGACCGGGCGACGCACGGGGCGAGCAGGGGCGCTTCACGAAATATATTGAGGGGGGGGGCAGTGTTTTTTCCAACTCTAAGCATTTCGAAATTATAAAAATTCCCAAATGACAAAGGAGAGTACAAGAGAAATGTTGGCGGGGAGAGCGGGGCTGCAGGAGGCTCCCATAATGTTTTTTTTTTAATTTTGGGGTGATACTCAAGCCTTGAACTGAGTTTTTAGCCAATGGTATTTTTAAATTTATTTATTTATTCATACTGGATTTGTAAAGCTACAAGGATTTATCAGTGCATAAGGAAATAACTTGAATTATTATTTATTTCAGTTTACCTGCATCTGAGCTAAATATCCAATTGAGCTTAAATATATTTATTTAGATTTGCAGCTATCGTTAAAATCGTTTAATTTAGATTAAAAAAATTTAACTGAATTTTTTAAAGCTGTCTGTAGGTGACCTGGTGGTCTAGGGGTAATGTGTCAGACTTCTGTGCTGGCGGCCGGGGTTCAATCCTCGGTCCCGGCAAAGATTTTTCTGATTACCAAACCCTTCCTTCACCTCTGACAAGACATCTTGTGAATGTGGGGAATGCCAGGCCCCCACCGTGGTTCGGATTCCACGTTAAACT
>CABFOW010006985.1:0-27480 GCA_902141385.1 Timema californicum
TACTCAAGTATGGCTTCCAGCAAAATGAATGCATTAGAACAAACCCACCACAGGATTCTATAAACGTATTTTGACCAATTAGGTACCACTTCCCCAGGTCCAAGGTTAACGCCCTTCTTCTGTTAAAAAAAATATTTTTTTTAGCTCTGTGTCTTACTACCTGTTCGGATTGTACGCGTATGTACTAATTTAAGCTAATTTATCATGGGTGAGGAAGGTTTAATTTAGAACAAGTGTACCCAAATTTGCATGGAAGGAAAATTAAAAACCACTTAGGGGAAAAACACCCTCAGTGTATTAACCAGGATTCAAACACCAATCTTGTCAATGGCAGTCCAGTCTAATAGGAGTTTGACACTTTTAGACCATTCGACCATTGAAGCGGGTCTCACTTCATAAATTTAAAGTGGGATATGGGTTTACTTTTAGGTGAAGGTAAAGTTGAAAGAGAGGTTTACTATGGTGAAGGGGAAATCAACTCGCAGTGAGAGAATAAATTTACTATTATTACTATCAAAATAAGTGAATTCCTGTAATGTATATTCATATTGAAAATAAGGCTAAGGTAATATTCTACTCATACTTAAGGTGTCACAAGAGAATGCATATACCTATGTTTGTGGCTGGGATACACAAAGGGTGAGTTCAATATGAAGGTCTTAACACATCAAAGGTGAGATTTAAAGTATAGATGCACTCACGGCAAAGGTGAGGTCAAGATTGTGAGTATCGCTGAGCTCGGCCTGCTCCTGAAGTCGGATAAGGGCTCGCTCCTTGGAAGAGACCTCCTTGGCACGGTCTAGAGCCACCTTGAACTCCCCACGGCTGGCGGAGAGACACGACTCCTCAATCAATTCCATGATTCGGAGCTCCAGCTTTTTAATTTTCTCTTTTGGGCTGTGAATTCAACAACAAAAATGGCCGGTGGTAAATGGAGACCAAACAAAAAAAAAGCTACCTATAAAAAATTGAAGGGATTTTTAATGTCTTCATATTTTAACATTATTATGGTGTAAAAACATGTTTTAGAGAAAATCAAATAGAATAATTCCATTAAATGAACAATGAACTGATATAGAAAATCATATTTAAGATATTAATAAAATGGGAACAGTATAGATTGCTAGAGCAGGCAATTGAAGGGTTATGTATCAATATAAATAATGGAACATGTTCAGAAAGTTGACAACCAGATTCATAATATTTTTTAAATATACAATAAAAGTATGGCTAGTGGCTCCCCCAAAGAGATAAGTAAGTGTAAAAGAGAAAAATTTCTAACAAAATTGTTGTTTTCTTGAAGGTGTAAGTAACATTCCTCTTTAAGCAGATGTTTTCCTCTGTTGTCCAGTCACATCTTCACTCCCTCCTGCATCAATAGACGTTCCTAATACTACTAAATATTATTGGATAGAAACTGCATTGAAAAGGTCATTTTTGACTATTTTAGAATGGCTTCACAGATAAGCACTGTACATAAATCTTTATTCCGTCATAAAAGGGACATACTGTAGTTATTAACGAGAACTTTGACGTTTTGTCCTCCATTGTGACAGTGGGGGATATTTGGAAAATT
Source organism: Timema californicum (assembly GCA_902141385.1). Lineage (NCBI taxonomy): Eukaryota > Metazoa > Arthropoda > Insecta > Phasmatodea > Timematidae > Timema > Timema californicum. Next base: position 1,577 of record CABFOW010006985.1, read on the forward strand.
TCGAGAATTCATTCAAATACTTATGAACTGCACACATTTCTGACATACTGTAGCTCTTTTCTTTACCCCTAAATTACATCCATACCACACGTGCACACACACAAACACAGATGCAAGCAGGGAGCAGAATTGGGCCTGTTTTGATGAACACTCTTAATTACCTTTTCCATAGTTTAGTTTTCTATCAGCCTCACACAATGAATAATGTATGGGCATAATCAGTTTACAAACCATTTATTTGCTATAAAACTATATTATGGATCAGTGATATTCAACCTAGGATAATCAGACCTCTGAGGGATAGTTACATCTTACGGGTTCCGTAAAATTTAATGTGTATATATATATATATATATATATATCTCAACCTGGAGTACGCTTACTCCTGGTGGAGACATCTTACCCTTGGGGGTGACATTTTAGGGGGAATATAAAATTGTGTGTGTGTATATAGAGTTTAAAACTTATTATTTAATAAATTATTTTGGATGTAGCTTATTTTAAATGCAGATTTATGTACATATATAATATGTGTAACTTGCATTATGCACCAACAACTTTGGGGGTACAAAGTTGAAAATAAATTATATCTGGGGCTTCACAAACAAAAAGGGTTGAATACCACTGTTATAGAGCTAGACATTAATGCCTGCAACAATCTACTTGGTACTCTCTTTGGAGTCAGGGTTCAAGACGAAAAGTTTTTAGATACAAATACAAATTATATTAATGCGGAGAGGACCAACTTCAAGTGGGAACCACACTCACATTTCTTCTTTCCGTGTCTCGAGCTGTGGTGAGGGTCCTGTGCTGGATTGATTGAGAGGGTCAAACGATGTCCCTGGTCGCTGCGAGGTATAACCTGCACCTCTCACAGCCGTCATGGGGCGGGTCACTCCATCCTGGGACCCTGTCACCACATGACGAGAGCCAAGACCTGTTCCTTCGCGGTACTGATTACAATATATGAAGATACAGTTAGTGTTAACTGGGGTAGAGTCGAGTGATTGGAATACTTTTTTTCCTGAGTTTAAGTTTAAAACCATGATTGCTAACCTCTTGATCTATGGGGTAAGGATGAACAGGATAGTTTTAGGTGAAGTACACCAATGTTAGCGTGAAGAGGAAACCACAGACATACCCACACTCAGTGCACCTGATCGAGATTTAAAGGCCTACCTTGACCTCCTTGTCATTGGAAAGCAGTATTGAAGAGATTATGATTGGAGTAGATCACAGTGGCAATTTCCCAGCAGTAAGAGCAATTAACAAGTCTCACCAATAGTCTTTGACATAGCCTATTTAGTTTTTTAAAACCAAATGTGCTTTTGAATCATCTCTCAACCTTCTAATTAGAATAATCTCCAAGCCTATTTACTTTATCTCCCGACCCCCAACTAAGTTGAAGGTTTCACAATTCCTCCTGAGGCTTTTCAATATAAAGAAACCTAGGTCGAAGGATTGAATAGGAACGACAAGTTGCTTTGATTGGTAATAATCAGCAGTGTAACAATGGCCGCAATGAATAGTGTGAGCTTGTTTGTCTAAGCACCTCTAAAGTCATGTTGTGTGTGTCCCATCTGTATCACAATTTTATCACAAATGGACATTTGGAGCACCTTTTAGAAAATACAAACATATGTTTTGTGGTAAACAATGATACAATTTTAATAGCTATATTATTGGTATTGTTTAGTAATTATTGAAAGTATCTATAATAAGTGAAAGCCGTGCATCAGGTGACTCAACATATGAATGTTTGAAAGTAGATCTAGTAGCTTTTTTTTAGCAGTGATATATTTTATTTCATAATAAAATTGGGGTATATTTGTTCGTTTACCTCTTTCCTCTTATTTCCAAGTCAGTCTATAATATTTTATTAAAATGAAGGCAACCAAATGATTATCAAGACATATGAGATCGCTAAGAGATAAGTATAGCAAGGGGATAGATATGGTTTATCGTTGCTCTAAATGTTATTCTTGTTATTCGCCAAAGACCCCTACGGGTTTAATAACAGTCTTGTTTGAAATGACACTCACCCCTGAAGATGTCCCCAGTCTCATGGCTGTACCTGGTTTTGATGTCATCTGAAACAATACAACTGCTAAGAAGGTTTTTTCCCATCGAGTAAGATTAGCAAAGAACCATTATAAAACCGGAGGTAGATTTCAAAGAACTATTTGAAATGTTAAAAAAATCTTTGTTTAGATTGACTAAGATTATATGTGATACCAGTTTTCTATCTAGGCACTGTGTCTTATTACCCGTTCAGGCTAGAGACATATTTACTTAATGGTTTTAGGGATGAGGAAGGTTGAGTTTAGGGGAAGTGTACCCGCATTTGTGTGGAAAGGGAGAGGAAAATTATTTAGGAAAACAACCTTCAGTACACCCAACTGGAATTCTAACCTCAATCTCCCTGTTACTGACGGTCTAGTCCAGGGGCTGGCAACCTTTTATTAGTGTTGTGCTGAAGTAATGATGAAAAGTCACTCAGTGTACCAACTAACTTAAGCCCACCCAAATCGTTTATATTTTTATTCTAGTCAACTAGTACAACTATTAAAACAAATTTAAGTTGATCTTGTAAAATGTAAATGTAACAATATGTTTCTAAATCGAGTACAAATTTTATTTCATAATAAAATTGGGGTATATTTGTTCGATTACCTCTTTCTTCTTATTTCCAAGTCAGTCTATAATATTTTATTAAAATGAAGGCATCCAAATGATTATCAAGACATATGAGATCGCTAAGAGATAAGTATAGCAAGGGGATAGATATGGTTTATCATTATGGCTCTAAATGTTATTCTTGTTATTCGCCAAAGATCCTTACGGGTTTAATAACAGTCTTGTTTGACATGACACTCACCCCTGAAGATGTCCCCAGTCTCATGGCTGTACCTGGTTTTGATGTCATCTGAAACAATACAACTGCTAATAAGGTTTTTCCCATCGAGTAAGATTAGAAAATAACCATTATAAAACAGGAGGTAGATTTCAAATAACCATTTAAAATGTTAAAAAAATCTTTGTTTGGATCGACTAAGATTATATGTGATACCAGTATTCTATCTAAGCACTGTCTCTTATTACCCGTCCCGGTTAGAGGCATGTTTACTAATTAAGCTAATGGTTTTAGGGATGAGGAAGGTTGAATTTAGGGGAAGTGTACTCGTATTTGTGTGGAAGGGGAGAGGAAAATTATTTAGGAAAACAACCCTCAGTACACCCAACTGGGATTCTAACCTCGATCTCCCTGTTACTGACAGTCTAGTCCAGGGGCTGGCAACCTTTTATTAGTGTTGTGCTGAAGTAATGATGAAAAATCACTCAGCGTACCAACTAACCTAGTCCCACCCAAATCGTTTATATTTTTATTCTGGTCAACTAGTACAACTATTAAAACAAATTTAAGTTGATCTTGTAAAATGTAAATGTAACAATATGTTTCTAAATCGAGTACATTAAACGACTACTTTTTCTTGAATATTTAATATTTTAATAAAAATCAGAATAGATACAAAAGATATAAATGTGTTTTACAAAGTTTAGGTTCTGAAGACATTATTTTGAAATTATGAAACAAAACATGTGAATCAACGAAACATAAAATATGTTATTAAAATTATTACTCAGATCAATGGTTTTAATAAAAAAATTAAGGTTTTATAAATATATCTTAGAGTTCAAGTTACCCACTTACACCAAAGAGGACATTTAGGTTGTGTTTGAAGAAAAATCTACATATTTTTAAAATAACAAAGAAATAGCGCCTATAACAATTTTTAGATATTACTGAACATTATGTTGACTGTAGTGTATCAAAGACAATTTTAACATTTTAAAACCCATAAAACTGCTCTGATGATTAAAAATATGTTAGTTTAGTAAAACTGTAGCTAAAATTCTCCAGTCAGTAGACTAGTTAGTAAACTCACTATCCTCCCTTCTTGACATGTTTTACAAATAATGTAATTCAATGATTAACCCTCACCCTAACTTATCCTAAGAAAGAAACTTAAGAGTAGGGGGCCTACTACACTAGCACCAGGGACTGTACTATCTTTCTAGACAACAGAAAGACAAATGTTCTCCTGTTGGTAATTAATAGGAAAGCGAGGATAGAACCAAAGTTTATAATTTAGAATCTTTGTCACCAAGTTACAGGGACAAGCTAGATTGTAACCAGATCCTATAGGTCTCTGCTCATTAACTATGTAATAAGGGGACATGGATGCAAATATGAATAATTGTAGCTCACTGTGGGTCTACGGCCATAGCTGGTGCGGACCGCTTGTTGGAACACCTGGTCCTGCTGTAGGTCCTTAGTACTGAACGCTGAGGGATACTCATTGTACCCGGAGTAGAGGTCGTCGTCATCATTGGGCGGAGCCAAGTGGACATTTTCCATCATGCTTGCTGTGTATCTAGCGTAAACATGCACATCCAATAGAGATACCACAGTATTTTTATACAGTGAAGAATTTTTTTTAAAGAATTTTCACAAAAATCCATTTACTATTGTTTTTATCACCGCGCCTCGCTACTCATTGGGGTTATACGGCTATGTAATAATTACTCTAATGTATTAGGAATGAGTATGGTTGAGTTTAGAGGAAGTGTACCCACATTTGTGTGGAAGGATAGTGGAAAAACTATTTAGGAAAAACTACCCTTAGTACACTTATGGGAGTTGTGTGTGTGGAGGGGGATAGGGAGGGGTGGCAGTGAAATAAATTAAAATAAAACTACAGTTTATCCAGAGTAGTATTGGTGATAACCGACAGCTAGCAAAAGTTACCAGATACAACTCTCATGTATTCAGTCAAATTATTGAAACATAACCGTTTGGATGTGTCACTTTTGGGGAAGCAGTGCCTGTGATTCACTTGCAAATTCCTTACAAACAAGAGCTTCTAGAATTAAAACTAAAATGGTGAACTAGACGAAATAAGAGTGGTTGATGATGTCATACAAACTGTGTTCATATGCATGTGTTTACAAAATAAAAAAAGTTTTATTTTTAAACTAATTTTTTTTATTATTATTTAGGAATTAGGAAGGTTGAATTAGAGGAAGTGAACCCACATTTGCGTGGAGGGAGAGTGGAAAACCATTTAGGAAAAACCACCCACAGTTCACCCGACGGAGATTCGAACCTCGATCTCCCCGACCTCGGCAGCTGAGCTTAACACGAATAGCGCGTTAGCCAACTACGCCACCGAATATTTGAACTTTGAAAATAAATAATAGGGTCAAAAAATTATCAATAACACTGATCAAAATCTAATAGGATGAGTACAATTTTCTAAATCTTTAACAAAAACCTAATTTTCATTTCTTTTTTCATAAATTGTATTAGGTATGTCACGTTTTCTATAAGTATGCCAAAAAACTTACCTATTTTGTCATTTAAATATCTTTAAAAAAAATAGATTCGTCTGTATTGTAACAGCAAACTGCGACAGAAATGCATTAATAAAAGGGAATGTCACAGTTGCCGCAATTCTAAACACAAATATTTGTGTGTGACAGACACGGCTCCCAACTAAATTTAAATATTACTTTCAATCGATTTGCACAACATAGTGTCTAGGAATAACAATAAAATGACTATACTTAAAATATAAGTAGATAGATATGTAATTGTATATTTGGCATCAATGGAGGACGGACATGTGTTGCTGTTATATTAGAGAACGTGACGTCTGTTAGTTTTGTTAAATACGGTGGATTCCAGTGACGAGTATGATGTTGATTCGGCTATGAAAGAACTATATTCAAATATTTGACAACATTCTCAAACTAGTGTCATAGGTTTAAAATCGGATCGTTCACGATCACCATCTAATAATCAAATTATAAAGAAAGCGAAATCTAGTGTAGGGTGTGTTGCTGTTAAACCAATGGGACAGGCTTCAGCCAAAGCTCCCAGACTAGCTAATGCCAAGGAGAGTCCAATTGGGACAATTGTTTCAGATGACAGCATAGCAGTCAAAATAGAGGATGTATTTATGTCTTTTAATCCAGGGCTGTGCAAAATTACATTTTCAAATATATTGGAATTAAACATTCAGAATTGACATCCAATGTAAATAGAATAGGGATTATTTCCTGAGTATAAGAATGTAGTTAGCTGGTATTATTCCGGCTGGGAAAAACCAAATTGTTGTGGAATTGTTATGTGTGATGGAAGCTAATAGTCTTATGTCAGATAGGAAACTGCAGGATATTTTGAAGGTCTCAGTTGACAGGGTGGGTCGTACTGAACATTAGATTGGAGCTATACATAATATTCCCTTCGATTTTTCGTAAGAATTTATTAAGGAATAGTTAGAGAGAGAAAAAGAATTTTCAATATTGCAGGTACGACGTTTCAATAGGTACAACATGACCGGTTTCATTCCTCTTGTACAGTAATAGGGACTTTCGTGGGCAAGGAACAAAAAAGTGGAACCTGAGAAATTAATTTTTTCTCGTGATATCCATTTCGTAGCGTTGAGTGAACCTTGGCTCAGGTACCAAGATAATTTTGTTATAAATAAATTTAGAATTTTTAGGTCAGATGAATCTGCCCGGGTGGTTGGTGTTGCACTGTTAATTAGGTTGGACATTCAATCTGTTGAAATAACATTGGGCAATTTTCAATATCGTTGGGAGTTTGTAGGGCTAAATATATTTTCCGCGGGTATTACTTTTCAGCTAAATCTTTATACAACCCTACACCAGATAATTTCGATAATAATTTATGGGAACAATTTGTCAGAGGACTAACGTCCACAGTTATCATCTGAGTGGACATGAATGTGCATCATGTGTTGTGGGACTCCCCTTACATATATTGTTGGGGGATGAAGATTCATGAAACGTTAGCGGTGTTTCCTCTTGTTTTACTCGTATTAAATACAAGGAAGTTCAAGCGATTTAACAGACCTCCGTATCCTAACACGTGCCCAGATATTACCTTTGCATCCCCTAATTTTGCACAATAGTCCTATATAATTATAAAACTGTTACTCTGTATAGGTCACGCAACTATAAAAAAGCAAATTGGGAATTATATTCGACACAAGTGGAGTTAACAGTTCAAAATTTAGCGGTGGACCGTGATCCTCTAGTACAGTGTGACAACTTTGTTAACTCTACAGAGCTCAGCTGTTGTGGCAGTACCAACTTTACATAGGGAGAGGGGTAATCGGAAAGTTAAACGTTGCCCGTGGTGGACATAGTAATGTTCTAAAGGGATCGCTCAAAGGAGGTTATCATTATAAACTTTAAAAACCAAATTTTAACATGGTAAACTATGAAAGCTAATATCGTATGGCCACTGCTACACGGTGAACTTTGCTACGTGCGAAATGTGATTCTTGGCGTTCATATTGCCAGTCTCTTCCCCCCGAGGTATCTTTGACACATATTTGGCGTAGAATCAAATGGTTCAAGGGTATTGTTTCAAACTTTGGGAAATCTACGCTTGACTTAGACGTATGGGCAGAGTCGTTCGCTTGTAGTGTAATACCAGATTCAGTTATATGCCTCCCGTTAGAATTCCCCAACTTGGGGGTTCCTGAGCTCGATAAATGTTTTACTGGCAGTGAATTAAGGAGGGAAGCGTTGAATCGAGTGCAACACACGCTGGTTGGCCCAGACAATGTGTCCTATGTTATGTTGACAAAATTGTCAAATTTCTTGACGAGCGCTTTTAGAGTTATTTAATATTCTATGGGAGGAGGGGGTGATACCACCTGCATGAAAAATTTACTTTCTGATTCATATTCTAAAACCGGGTGAAAGCGTGGGGCTAACAAGTTCTTATCAGCCTATTGCACTCTCATCCTGTTTTAATAAAATCATGGAACACTTAGTCAAATCCCATTTGAAACGATTTCTGGAAAAGAACGAACTCCTTAATCCCATGCAGTTTTGATTTAAAAAGGTACGTTCAACACTTAATGGCCTCTCTATATTAGTTTCTGCTCTTCTAATTTCTCTATCACAAAACTCATCAGTATCAGCTTTTTTCCTCAATATACAGGATTCGTACGATAATGTCAATCATTTTGTGTTGTTTGATAAACTTTTTCGCCTGGGGTGTTCTAACATAATGTGTTATTGGTTAAGCTATTTATTTCATAATAGATCGTATATTGTAAAGATACGACAAGCTAGATCATCTCCTCGAATTCAACAAAGGGGCCTACCTCAGGGATCAATATTCAGTCCTTTGTTAGATGCAGTTTATTCCTATAATATTGAAAGCGCTTTTCCAGTTGGTATAGCGACTTTACATTCTGCGGATGACGTGGTAATATAAGTTCGATCTTGTAACCTGTCAGAGGGGGTTGTCAAGTTACAATCAGTGTTTCCTTTGCTTTCAAATTGGTTAGAAGCCCACTTTTGACTCTAAATGTATTCAAATGTTTTGCGGTCTTCGCGGATGCCTCTTGGAGCTCCCACCCATACACAATGTTACAAATGTACCATGGGCTTATACGTTCTCGATTGGAGTATTGGAGCTTTTTATATAGCACTGCATTACAATCTACACTATCAAAGCTGGATAAGATCCAATGTGTGGCTTTAGGACTGTGTTTGGGTGCTGATCGTATATCACCAACCAATTCCCTCCTTATTGAAGCGGTGTAACTCCATATATTTCTTAGGTGCCGTCTCTTGGTGGACACGTGTTTTTTTTTACTAAAGATTGTTCAACCTCGAGTTATCTGTGGCTCAGACTTCGGATTCTTACAAATTATGTTCACACTAAACAATATTGGTTAAACAAAATATGCTAATCTCTGGTGGATAGTTGTTTAGATTTGGATGAACTGCGTCAGTATATTTTTTCTCTTCCATATCATGTACAGTGTATCACAGAGGGGTGGGGACATGATGTCTTTTTGAACACGTCAGTGGTGTTTTCTATTCCTGATTCAGGAGTAAAAAAAGTTACTGTTCTGATCGAACAGAAGTTAAATACAGTAAGGTATATGAGGGAAAGATTGAGTAGATACAAACTTATATTTACACGGAGGGGAGTCAGCCTTAATGAGTGTGGCCTTCTATGACAGTAGTATTAATTGTGGTCTGACATATAAACTACAATTGAACGTGCCAATAACTACAGCGGAATTATTTGCTACCATGCGGGCATTGAAATATAGCTTATATTTACGTTCTGAGCTTGCAGTGGTATTATATGACTTCCGTAGCGCTTTGGAGTCTATAAGCGGCTTGTCAGGCATTCCATCACACCCATTAATAATTCAAGTACTCGACGAGTGCGCCTTTCTACAAGCTAGGGGCTACGAATTGGGGTACTGATGGGTTCCTAGTCATGTGAATACAATGGGTAGTGAGAGAGTAGATAGTTTGGCATTTAGTGTAAATTTATTTTCCATTGTACAGGAAATCACGCTACCATATAGCGATTTTATACCGAGGGTAAAATTCCGAAGTCAGGTTAAATGGAGCGGATGGTGAGAGACCATATGCCAGCAGAAAGTAAAATGGTACCACGAGGTCTGTGCTACAAAATTAGTTACACCATGGTTTTCGGACGTTAAGGGCACCCGTAAATTTATTTGTACAATAATCCACCTTCGGCTTGGGCACACCTACATAAAAGACCAAATTTATTTGATGCACAAGGTTCCGTCCTCACATTGTGTGGTTTGTCACGTTCCTGAAACATTAGAATATATTATTTATGACATGCCCCCTACTTCAGTTGGCATGATTAAATTACATTGTTAATTATATTACAGACTTTTATTTAGTTAATATACTACACTCACACAACGTTACTTTGTATAGGTGGCTGTTTAATTTCCTTCTAAATAACTGAGCTTGCAGTGGTATTATATGACTTCCGTAGCGCTTTGGAGTCTATAAGCGGCTTGTCAGGCATTCCATCACACCCATTAATAATTCAAGTACTCGACGAGTGCGCCTTTCTACAAGCTAGGGGCTACGAATTGGGGTACTGATGGGTTCCTAGTCATGTGAATACAATGGGTAGTGAGAGAGTAGATAGTTTGGCATTTAGTGTAAATTTATTTTCCATTGTACAGGAAATCACGCTACCATATAGCGATTTTATACCGAGGGTAAAATTCCGAAGTCAGGTTAAATGGAGCGGATGGTGAGAGACCATATGCCAGCAGAAAGTAAAATGGTACCACGAGGTCTGTGCTACAAAATTAGTTACACCATGGTTTTCGGACGTTAAGGGCACCCGTAAATTTATTTGTACAATAATCCACCTTCGGCTTGGGCACACCTACATAAAAGACCAAATTTATTTGATGCACAAGGTTCCGTCCTCACATTGTGTGGTTTGTCACGTTCCTGAAACATTAGAATATATTATTTATGACATGCCCCCTACTTCAGTTGGCATGATTAAATTACATTGTTAATTATATTACAGACTTTTATTTAGTTAATATACTACACTCACACAACGTTACTTTGTATAGGTGGCTGTTTAATTTCCTTCTAAATAGAAATATGTCGGTGTAGAGACGAACAAAATGTGTCTTCCCGGTTATTTAGTAGACGAAATTCGTGTTGAGTTAGAGTTAGATTATGTGGGTCAGCCCTGGATTGAAAGCATACAAAAATCAAGAGAATAGTATCAGGAGTGTATCAAATCCAAGTTTTCCTAGCTTATTGAAGAAAATATCTTCAGTGCCATTGAAAAAAGGAAAACAAATAATTATAACTCAATAATTATTTACTAAACATACGGTAACTATACAAATTTTGTTATTTGACTATATTAATAAAAACCTGTTTAGTGAAGTGATTTAATGTATTTTCCTCTGTATACGATATTGTGCGTATTTCTGATAATTAATTATATATCGTCTCTAGCTCTCAATATTCTGAAAAGTTCAATTGTAATACACGAGAGAGAAATTTTTAGGGTTAATAATTGTTTTATCTTTATAAAGAGATATTAATCTAATATAGGAGCTTTGGTTCACTTATTAATTAGTTACACTAAAGTAAATGTGTGTTTATACTGTTGGTGCTCTTGTTTATTTCCTGTTTATAAAGTCAACATAAAATCTATTGTATTTAAATTTAGTTTTATATCTTTAAATGTAATTATTTACAAATTTACATACACCTATGAAAAATTAAAAATATTTATATTAGCAATAATTTAATTCCTTCTTCTCACAGATGTATTAAAACATTTTTCATTTAAACATCTTTCACATCGTTTCCTACACTCTTTGGTGATGCAACAGAAATTTTCGCTCAGTTTTCAAGGGAAATCTACTTTTCCAGGCTAACTTTTTGCTTACATATAATATTACACCAGAATGCCGAAGAATAAAGGTATGTAATTTCATATATGACCCACTCATAACACGAACACGCGTCACACCGTCTACGTTTATCGTTCAATTTGAAAGCACATGAAAAATATGGCTGCCATAGTTTATAATGCAGACAATATGACAGTTCTTTAATTTATAAATATAAGTAGATTAAAATATTTTCTATCAGTTCCATAATGTGATGGTCAACACTCATTGCGTTTATTTTATATCATGGTACTATTAGAATACTTGTAGCTTCTTAGTTTGATAGATCCATCTAACTATTATAATTCTAACAGCTGGAAACCATCCTATTTTGATTTGCCAGCTTTTTACTGTAATATATGAATTTGCTCTTGTACATTTTTACACTATTTTGGGAGAGTCATTTTTTTAATAAAAACAACCACCTAGCAAACATCACTTTTAACCATACACATTATTAGGGCCTACTTGACATTATGGATGTGTTGATACTAAGGGAACAAGGAACTTTTACATTGAAAATAGTCTCGCTGTGGAGTGGTGTGGGACCGGTATAGCTTGTCATTCGTTGCCGATATTGATACTGGTTGATTAGGGATGGGTTGTGAAATCACAACCTGCTCTTCTGATGTCACACTCACAACCTTTTCCTGACAGACGAAAGGAGCTGTGTCTTTTTGTCACTGGTCCATGGATCAAATAAACGCTGTAACAGGTCTGGAGCAAACTTGTTCCTCCTCGTCTCTGGCACAGACCGCTGTAACAGGTCTGGGGAAACCTTATTCCTTTATACTCCAGAGATTTTTGGAGCAGTTGTACAGTAGGAAGGAAGTGGATGCTTTGTGTTCTTGTCACAGTGCTGAGATCAGGTCCGGTGCAACCTTACTTATCTATTATATAGACCTAGCATAGAGTTAGTTTGGAGAGTCACAAATGAGTTTTGAAGGGGAACACTTTCGTAGTACAAAACATTATTTCCGTGATACAAGTACAGTATGTAATATATTCTCACAATAAATTGTTATGTTGACGAGTGACATTGAAGGAACCCACTCGGTGATCAAATGATTTAAGTCAAGGGTCAGCAATCTACTGACTGTTTGATTTTATATAGCCCACAAAATATTTAGCAAACAAACAATATGTTAAAAAAATTGACTTAAGGTGCAAACGAAAGGAGCGCGAGTATTTTTCACAGTTTTACAGAATTGAAAATTTTTGGCCAAAATAAATAAAATATTTCTCCAGCAGCAACATAAGAGTTTATTTTTCTGCACATGCTAATATCAAAAGATCTAGAATATCTGTCAAGGGTGTCCTGGAATTTTGTCAAAACTTTTTAAATAAAGAGAAAAAGTTTTGGCAAAATTCAAGGTGAAAATTAGTTTCTCCATTCCGATATCATAGTCAAGCCGTATATGATAGTAGAACAGTAAGCCTATCAGGAACTTGAAACTGTTCCGAAAGTTTAACTTGGATGGTGTTAAATAGGTATATGAAATATCACTATCGGCACATCTCTACTTGACATAATGTTATTATGGGTTTGTTGTGTAATCAAGTCTCACACATGCTTAAAATAATGTTTAAAAATTAAAAAAACAACTAAGCTTTGAGTTACAGTAGGGGCAACTTAAAAAACTAAAAGAAAGTAAAACACTTTTTAGTTTATAGCTTTATAATTTAATTTGTTTATATGTAATTTATTAATTACAATCAAAGATTTAGTTATGTTGGGATGGGTGATATTACAAACTTTATTTAGAATCGGTTCTAGTTGTGTTTCTAAAATTTTGTCAGAGATAGTTTGGATGGTACTGTTAACTAACAGTTTGTTAGTGGGAATGAGGTGTTTTATTTGGCTGGCTAATTTATTAGCTCTAATTATTGTTTAATACAAGAAACCATTAATCAAAATATTGATACAAATACAAATATTGATGTAGTATGTGAAATAGGCCTAGTTCAAATGTGTGTATATATATATATATTTTTTTTAATGCTGTTTGGAATATTTTTTATCATCATAAACACATTTTCCAAATAAAGTGATCTTTTGCATTCTATAGTAATTTGAACTCTCTTTTATAGGAAAGGGAGGTAAGAATCGTAGGAGAGGAAAGAATGAAAACGAAACCGAGAAAAGAGAGCTGGTTTTCAAAGAGGATGGTCAAGGTGAGGATTGAATTAAAGTAAGATCGACAAGCTGTCAAATAGGGTCTATGTTTATATCTTATCCTAGATCAACTGTGGTTTTTCACAAAGTACAGTAAAGAAGATTACTAAGTCAAGCTAGTGTCAACTTAGGCTACATTTTTTTACGTAAACAAGTGTATTAAAGATAGTAGCCTTGGTCTACCGCTTTAGAACAATATTTTGAGGTTTGAAAAAAGGTTTGGACTTTATTTAGCCCCACATTTTGGTAAATTTTGATTACATTTTTTATATATTTGTTAATGAAGTCAAGAGATTGTCTGTCACTTCATGAGCATTGAACAATATCTACCACACGCAGAGGACTAAAGTTTTAAAATTAGTTTGATTAGATTTTTTTTATATATTAAAAATTTGGTTGGAAGATATAAATAAAAGAAGTTTTTTTCTTCTTTTTTTACTGTTTCAAGTGTTGCTGGGATAACCACGCATTGCCGGGTCATTCTACTAGTACAAAATAATTGTTAACCTTGATCAATGCTTGCTATTTGATTTCCTTTTAAACCCAATTCATAATACAGTATGTCTATAGCCATATTATCCCCTACTTACTTTGGTGCTAGGTACTCGCGAGATTTTGAGGGGAGTAGGAGGAGTTGTAATGGGAGTGAAAAGCATGCACGAGTATAACAGGAGTTGTGTTAAGCCGGAAAGTGGGGGGACGCAGTTGTTCCAAATAAAAATGGAATGAATCAGGGGAGTGTCCCCTCCCCACTACTATTTGTAATGGTAATGCAAATGCTCATGAATAAAGGTGCAGGAAATCTCTGCGAGGAAAGAATGAAAGCCATGATGTTTGCTGGTGACTTGATGGTATGGGGGAAGAAGGAAGAAGTAGTACAGGAACAGTTACCGGAACAGTTACCGGAATGGAATGAGGAAGTGAAAGAGTGTGGATTGAAATCGAGCACGGGGAAGTGTAAAGTTATGGATGGTTATGACAAGGATAAGGATAAGGCTTAGTAAAGCTATAAAGTTGGTTGTGGAGGAGCTGAGAAAAGCACAGAACATAAAATATCTTGGAAGTGTGATCGAGGAGAAAGGTGGAAGTAGAGGAGATCAGCAGAGGAAGTTGTTAGTTATTTAGGTGTGTTAGAGACCTGATTTGTAGCAAAGAAGTGCCCTTGAAGTGTAAGGAAGTGTTGTAGAGGGCGTACTTTGTACCCATTGTCACACACGCAGCAGAAACATGGATAATGGATTTAAGAAAGACTAGAGGCCATTGGACTGAAGTTTGTGAATAGCATTTTATCTGTCACATGGAGAATTTAGATTATACATTAAGCTATCCGGGAAAGAGTTGGGCTACAGGGAGAATATAAAATAGTTTAGAGGAAGCAATACTGAGATGGTATGGTCGTGTAATGAAGATGGAGGAGGAAAGACTGACAAAGAAAATGATGGCAATGAAGTATGTAGGGGAAAAATCCCAAGGGAGGCCAAGAAATAAAGAATAGTGGAAGGATAGAGAGGAAGATGGTATTTTACTAAACTGACCAGGCCACAGGCTGGAAACATGATGGTCATATGATTTTTAGTATGACTATAAATAAACTCAAAATGTAGATTATATTGCTAAATAGTTCTTAAATAAAAAATTCATATGAATTTTAATAACTGCCTATACAATAAAACATTGGTGCCCATTAATTGTGTTGACTAGGTAGCTGTAAAATAAAAGAGGCTGAAATTTTGAGTAACCATCTAATTAAAGGAAGATAAGGTTAGTTTAATTTTAGTAAATTAATAATATTGTTAATGAACATCACATTCAAACGTCCCATTGATTGGCAGACCTTTATGTTAAGCTTTAATATTAATTTTTCCCAAAAAATCTTTGGAAATAGTTTTTCCCACATGAGTTTCGGGAACATCCATTTCCCAAAAATGTTTCTCGGAAGTTCTGGATCCCAAACAGGCCTTTATAAAACTACTGATACAATTTTAGATGGGAAGGTACATGACCTGAAATAATTATTCACCTGAAGTTTGGGTTATATATTTCAGAATATGCCCAGGTAACCAAGATGTTGGGAAATGGCCGACTAGAAGCCATGTGTTTCGACGGAGTGAAGCGCTTGTGTCACATTCGTGGGAAACTGAGAAAGAAGGCAAGTAGATATAAGACTATGTCTATTTTTAATCGGCTAAAATTGTGATTCATTTAAGTTTAGTTTATAATAATTCTTGATGGCCAAAAACTTTAAAATCACAACAATTGTTTTAGTGTCAGAGTTGCCACGCACCAGGAAAACACAAGATTTTTTTTTGTGTGTTTGGGGAAAAAATCAGGAAAAGACGGGAATGTTGCGAAATCGAATAAAAATACTGAAATGTTTGTAAATTTGGGACACTTATTGAAATCTCAAAACAGTAGGTCTTTGGATAGAAGAAAAATACTCTGGTTCAAAGATGTCTTATCCCTTAAACAAGGGCTGTGAAGCGGCAGAAGATATATTTTCCCATCTATTTTAAATAGTCCTGTTTTAAAAATAAGTTACATGACTTCACACTAGTCATGATGAAAAATGAAAAAATATACTACCCATTTCTTCAATATAGGCTGGAAAAATGTGAATTTCTTCTGGAAAATGCAGGGAATTTGATAGTAAGAAAATACTGGCAACCCTGATTGTAATTTAACATAGTTACGTATGTCTTTTACGATAGAAAATACCAGGGTATATTATGTGACAAACTCGGTTTTTATTTCATAACTGTTAGGGCTGGATCAGTAGCAGCAATTTAAACTTGTATGCTCAACTCTAGAACATTAGGTCATGTTTGAATTCTGGCCTTATACACCGTCATTGCTGTTTCTATATCTTAATTTTCATTGCTTTTGCCATCCAATTTACAGCCAAATGCACTGCCACTGTAACAAAAATACGGTACTTAAAGTTTCACTACACTTGCTTCACTCAACCTGCATTATTCCAAATATAAATAAACTATAATATTGGGAGCCTTTTTTAAATGTGAAGCAAAGACCAAATTGAATATACATTTTCATTTAATTTGTTTGAGGTATTAATGTTCACTTTCTGATTTAACTTATTATATCAGCACGTGAAAATTTCTATGGACTAGAGCAAAAGGGCCTACCAATTTTGCTGGGAAAGGTATTTTCGCATACCTTCAAGTTTTTAGCCATGTGTTTCGACGGAGTGAAGCGCTTGTGTCACATTCGTGGGAAACTGAGAAAGAAGGCAAGTAGATATAAGACTATGTGTATCTTTAATCGGCTAAAATTGTGATTCATTTAAGTTTAGTTTAAAATAATTCTTGATGGCCAAAAACTTTAAAATCACAACAATTGTTTTAGTGTCAGAGTTACCACGCACCAGGAATACACAAGATTTTTTTTTGTGTATTTGGGAAAAAAATCAGGAAAACACGGGAATGTTGCGAAATCGAATAAAAATACTGAAATGTTTGTAAATTTGGGACACTAATTGAACTCTCAAAACAGTAGGTCTTTGGATAGAAGAAAAAGTACTCTGGTTCAAAGATGTCATTTCCTTAAACAAGGGCTGTGAAGCGGCAGAAGATATATTTACCCATCTATTTTAAATAATCCTGTTTTAAAAATAAGTTACATGACTTCACACTATTCATGATGAAAAATGAAAAAATATACTACCCATTTCTTCAATATAGGCTGGAAAAATGGGAATTTCTTCTGGAAAATGCAGGGAATTTGATAGTAAGAAAATACTAACAACCCTGACTGTAATGTAACATAGTTACGTATGTCTTTTACGATAGAAAATACCAGGGTATATTATGTGACAAACTAGGTTTTTATTTCATAACTGTTTAAATTTAAACTTGTATGCTCAACTCTAGAACATTAGGTAAGGTTTGAATTCTGGCCTTATACACCATCATTGCTGTTACTATATCTTAATTTTCATTGCTTTTGCCATCCAATTTACAGCCAAATGCACTGCCACTGTAACAAAAATACAGTACTTAAAGTTTCACTACACTTGCTTCAATCAACCTGCATTATTCCAAATATAAATAAACTATAATATTGGGAGCCTTTTTTAAATGTGAAGCATAGCCCAAATCGAATATACATTTTCATTTAATTTGTTTGAGGTATTAATGTTCACTTTCTGATTTAACTTATTATATCAGCACATGAAAATTTCTATGGACTAGAGCAAAAGGGCCTACCAATTTTGCTGGGAAAGGTATTTTCTCATATCTTCCAGTTTTTTTTTTAACATTCCACAATTGACATGGAACCGACAGTTAATTTCTTTCAAATATTCACACACACCTAATATATAGGTAGCTAATAGTTAATACATTGAAAACTTATTTAATTATTTATTTTTGAAATTGTCAAGGTTTTGTCTTAAATAAACTTTTTGATAATCTTTCACAATTCAAGTTGGTGATTTGCAAGTCAAATTTTGAAAGGGTCTCTTTCTTGTACATTGTAAATTTGTCACTACCTGATGTTTCAACTTTTTTTAAAAATTTAATTTTAAGGTGTGGATCAACCAAGGTGACATAATACTAATTGGCCTTAGAGACTATCAGGATGCTAAGGCAGATGATCATTTTGAAGTACACCCCTGACGAGGCCAGGAACCTAAAAACCTACGGAGAGTTTCCCGAGACAGGTAAGCCTATATTATAAGGCGATATTTATATTTGACTCTTTCCAGCCATTTAACATATTCGGAAAGTCACGATTGTATTGGCCACTGGTAACCTACTTGCCTTGTATCAAGCTGGATTTCCAGCCAGAAAAACACGATGCAGCAGAGACCAGCCTTTGTTGTTAGCATATTTTATTTTGGGAACAATACATCACCCACCTCAGTGGCGTAATTAGCTAACACGCTTGTTTTGTCTAGAGCCAGACTACCAAGGACAGGGAGATTGAGGTTCGAATCTCAGTCAGCTGAACTTTGTGTATTTTTTCCTAAACGGGTTTTCACTCTCATTCTATGCAAATTTGGGTTCACTTCCTCTAAATCCAAACTTCCCCATTCCTAATCTATTAGCGTAATTAGTACTTAAGTAAGTAAATAAAAAAAATACATCCACATAGGCCTACAAAAGTTTATTTTAGGAATGGTTCCTTTATATCCCTGAATATTCAAGGACACTGGAGCTTTAAGGATTTAAAAACAAGAAAAAAAGAGATTAAAAACAAAAAACTAACTACACCTTTTTAAATTTGGGATTTTTTTAAGAGCTATAATGATGCAGTATGCAATATAATTATAACACAAACCAAGTAGCCACACCCTCTACTTTAAATTTACCACTTTGGGTTGGTGTTATGATTTTATATCATAACAAAAATTATATTTTTTATAGCAACTAAAGAATAATATGAAAGTGAGCAAAGTTAGAATTTGAACTGGAAGAAAAAACTAAATATAGCTGTGGGAAAGTTATCAGTATTATGTTTACCATGTTTTCTAAGATTACAATTTAAATTAAACTCTCTTTGATGGTCATTTGGTTTAAGGGGTCATTACAGGTAGATTGAATTGCCTATGTGGTTTCTTAAAATAAATTTTGATATATAGAATATATGCATTTTCTCATGTTTCACCCCTTTTTTTTGTCTAAACACCTTTCTCTACATCTCACTCAATTTTGGATGGTTTAAAAAGTAACATATAAATTAATACTACTGTCGATTTCACTTTGAATTTAAAAAATGAACTTATCACACACCAATAGATGATGTAGTCTATGTACTCTTTTATTTTGTTACTGCAAAAATATTTGGTTACATTGTTGTTATTTCCTTTTCAGTGCGCATCAACGAAACTGTTACGTTTGATAAGTAAATAAAAAAAATACATCCACATAGACCTACAAAAGTTTATTTTAGGAATGGTTCCTTTATATCCCTGAATATTTAAGGACACTGGAACTTTAAGGATTTAAAAAACATGAAAAAAAGAGATTAAAAACAAAAAACTAACTACACCTTTTTAAATTTGGGATTTTTTTTAGAGCTCTAATGATGCAGTATGCAATATAATTGTAACACAAACCAAATAGCCACACCCTCTACTTTAAATTTACCACTTTGGGTTGGTGTTATGAATTCACATCATAACAAGAATTATATTTTCTATAGCAACTAAAGAATGATATTAAAGTGAGCAAAGTTATAATTTGAAATGGAAGAAAAAATGAAATATAGTTGTGGGAAAGTTATCAGTATTATATTTACCATGTTTTCTAAGATTACAATTTAAATTAAACTTTTTTTGATGGTCATTTGGTTTAAGGGGTCATTACAGGTAGACTGAATTGCCTATGTGGTTTCTTAAAATAAATTTTGATATATAGAATATATGCATTTTCTCACGTTTCACCTTTTTTTTTTGTCTAAACACCTTTCTCTACATCTCACTTAATTTTGGATGATTTAAAAAGTAATAATAAAAGTAACATATAAATTAATCCTACTGTCGATTTCACTTTGAATTTAAAAAATGAACTTATCACACACCAATAAATGATATAGTCTGTGTACTTTTTATTTTGTTACTGCAAAAATATTTGGTTACATTGTTGTTATTTCCTTTTCAGTGCGCATCAACGAAACTGTTACGTTTGTTGAAGACGGGTTTGATGAAGATATTGAGTTTGGTGATGAGATCAGTGATGAAGGGGAGGGCGATCCAGTTGATCACGTAAGTGTATTGGAATCTGGCCCCATAGTGTAGAGGTCAATGCACCTGGCTATGCACCTAGGGATACCGGGTTCGATTTCCGGCTTGTACCTTTGGTATTCTCCTCTTGAGAGGAATTATTCCAATGGTCACCAACGGTTGGTAAATTAGATTTAAGCTAGGTTTAAGACTCTCACTGGCTTACACCTCCTTATTCAATGTCAACACATTATCTCATTGTACAATGTTGTAGATAACCTCTTATTGTGTACCCTGTTAACATTCCTTTGCCACCAGAGCAGCAAAAAAATCTACATACATGCGAACAAACTGTATGTCATATCCCTACTGGTCAGTAATGCCATACGCTAACAAAAAGTGTAATGGAGGAAACTAGGAATTCTAAAATTGGCTAGTTATTAACGTTGATATTTTTTAAGGACATATTTAAATAAATAAGGTTTCTAATCATCTTTTAATGACTATCACTAATTTTATAATACATTAAAAATTATACAATAAAAATCAACTTTTAGTGAAGTTCGGTTGTACTAGTTGTATTAATTTAACGTGAAAGACATAAATGTGTAATGTGTGTAAAACAGGATAATGTAATTGATGAGAACATTAAAGTCTTGGGCTGGGTCAAGTAAAGATTTTCCTTGTATCACTCTTTGACATATCCGATTAACAAGTGAAGGTAGCAAAGACATGTTTAAAAAAAAAGAAAAAGTGAAGTAGTGAGAAGAAATAACTGTGAAGAACAGGCAGTGTGAGTAGAGAAGTGTGGAAGGGAAAATACACTTTACTTGCACTCACTCCCTGTTAGATATGGCATATTTCCAACAGTACTGTTTACTGAATTCACTTTGTAAATATTATATATATTGAAATATTCACACATAAAAACACCTCATATTATCAAAGAGGGAAGTAGTGAGAAGAAATAACTGTGAAGAACAGGGAGTGTGAGTAGAGAAGTGTGGAAGGGAAAATACACTTTAGTTGCACTCACTCCCTGTTAGATATGCCATATTTCCAACAGTACTGTTTACTGAATTCGCGTTGTAAATATTATATATATTGAAATATTCACACATAAAAACACCTCATATTATCCATGAGGTTATTTTTTTTTAATTACCACATCTTATTACCCATTCGGGTTATATGCCTATGTACTAATGGTTATAGGGATTAGGAAAAGTATATTTATAGGAAGTCTACCACCACACATTTGCGTAAAAGTAGAGTGGAACACCATTTTGGAACACCCAACCGAGATTCAAATCTCAATCTCAATCTCCACATCATCAGCAGTCTAGCTTACTACAAGAGTAGCATGTTAGACCTTGCAGCCATCAAAGAGGATGGTTAAATGTTATTTAAATTACGATTTATCAAAATTTTCGATTAACCAAATATTTAAACATTTAAAGTAGTATACGTTTTTGCCGGGGAAAACATGCAGTTTCAAACTAAACCAAATAATAAACTATTCATGTTCGATTTAATGTACTTAGTTCATGATTATGTATTAATAAATCATCATTAGTAAGGTTAAATAATGAAAAAATAATATACTCCTAATAAAAATACCGCAGTTTCATGGAATGACAGATGCATAGCACATTAAACAACAAATATATATTTGAGGTGTCTCCAACACAAGGCATTAAAATACGTGGTATTTGCAGAGCTGCAGTTAGTATGCAAATATTGCAGGACTTATACAATTTTCTAATTTTACTAAATCTTTACTTTCTCTTTAAGCAAAACCTCTTTTCAATTTTTGAGGTATTTTGCTATATATGTATTTGAATTAAGATACAGGAAAGATGGACAGAAAACATTTTACTCATAGCAAAATGCCTCGACAAGTGAAAAGAGGTTTTTCTTAAAGAGATATATTCACATTCATTGTCCATTTCCTTTGTTTGTCCTTAATGTTATTTGTTTATTTTACATGTTCCTATATCTAACTGTCCTATCATTCTATACCAATCTTCTCCCCGCGTTTGTGTTTATTATTTTCTCTTTTAGGAAGTTGTGTTGTGTGTTTCAAACACACTCCTGATGAGTTTCGTTAGAATCAAACCTAGGTCAGGCAATTGGGAAGTAACGATCAATTTTCTTCACAAAATGGCCATTCCCTCTTTGTCAGTGGCAGCAATATTAGTGTTAACTGTGTTCTTATTTTCATTATTAAAGTCATAATTTGTTTATTCCCTTTTATATGTTTTCTATCCAATTTTTTGTACCTTACACTAAATTCATACTTATATTATCCTTGGAAGAAGTTACAGGAAGGTGGATACAAACGTATAAACGAGACAAACATAATATGGCTTTTACAATGTAAAGAAGAACACAGTTCATATATTTTCTCCTTTTTGTGTTTAGTTTTTTGGTCTCCTCTTTTAGCAAGTTGTGTTGCGTGTTTCACACTCCTCCCTGATAAGTTCCAATAGAATGAAACCTAGGTCGGGGGATTGGGCGGTGATGATCAATTTTCTTTAAAAGGCAACCATTACCTCTTTGTCCAATGGCAGCAATGTAAAGTGTGAACTGTGTTCTCCTTTTCATTGAAAATGCCATATTGTGTTCGTCCCTTTTATATGTTTCTACTACCTTTCCTATACCTTCTTCCAAATCTAGTACACATTACCTCATAAAGGGAAAAGAGGTTTTCCTTATAGAGATAAGTTCATACTTAATAATTTTTAATTGGATTATTTTCTTTTATTTTCCAGATCTGATTTTGGCCCATTCACTCTTCGATCGCTGCAATAAATGGGTATTGTGTGGATGATACTTGGTGGTTTAGGCAGTGTATTAAATGCACATTTTAATTAGATTCAACATAATGATTGTTATATATAAATATTCATAACATCCCCTTTAAATATTGCTTAGGAAAAGTAATCTATCCCCAAATATATGTTAAGTGTCTGGTACATCTGTGACTGATTAGATGTTGGTTCTACTTTATTTCTTAAACATTTACTCATTTAGGTTAATAAAATCTTCTTTACCGATAGATTTTTTGAAATACAATATTGAAATTATAACAGTGTTTGGCATAGGAATAAAAAAAGTTTCACTCTTTACTTCTCTTTTATTTATTTTGTTTTAATGTTTTAAGTAATCTTTGCATTGACAATTATCATATAAAATATTTACATGTAGAAATTGGTTAGCTAATTAGAAAATGTTTACTGAAATGTATTTTTTTAAAAGTATGTTTGTACAATATTTAATGAAATCAAATACTTGGTACCTTATTGGGATTTGTCTGCTTAGATTAAAGTAGGCATTTGAAGTCAAACCTTTGTTGTAAATGTTACTTAAAGAACAAATTTCTTACAATGTGATGGAATCTTGCTTTGTTTGATTCTCTCAAAACATGTCATTGTGGTTTATTGTTATAAAGTAAATTGCAGAATAGGCCCTATATTAAATTAGATCAGAAACAAATCTCTGATTTTAATAATATCTCTAAAGCTATATTAGTCTTGAATATTTACTCTTTTTTTATATAAATTATATTTATTTAAGGTATCAAGTAAACTTTTTTGACCTTTTTTTTATTATAATTGTTTGAAAATAAAAAATACTTTTGTCTAATTGTGATGTTCTTTTTCTGGTGTGTAAAAACTGGCATTTGGTCTGTTTCTTCGATTAAAGTCTTTATTTAAAATTCTCTTGAATGACCTGTAACATTCAAATTTTATTTGATACAAGAAAAACAAGTTTTAAAAGGTTTTATTAAGACCTTTTCTACTACATAATAATATTATTTAAAGTTTTAAAATACTGTAACATTGGGTGTGCATAACCTGGGAAGGTCACGGGGCTGATCACACGTCACCGTGTGAACCACTAGTTCTTTTGAGGATATTGGGGTATGTTGCAGGTTAAATATGAATTAAAATACTCGCAGATCACCCAAGGTTTTGATAATTAACAACACCACTAAAAAAAACATTCACAGACTTAAATATACAGCTAAACAATTCAACAAATTAGGTAGTCAAAGTAATTATGTAAATTAATAAACCAATAAGGACATAATAAGTATAATAACGCTGAATAAGTTATAACTAAGCAGTTCACTGAGCTAAGTAATACTAGAAATTGTCTTTAAATTAATAAACAAATGAAAACGCATCAAATAAAATTACACGAGATTAACTATAACTAAACAGTTCACTGACTCGTGTAATATAGACAATTGTTTGTGAATCAATACACAAATGAAAACACATAAAATAGAATTAAATCAAATCAAGTAAACAGCTTGTTAACAAAAATACTGAATAACTAGTTAAATATCCCAATATCAGTTTATTTAAATGTTCGTTCACGGTACAATTTACTTTCAATGTTAAAAGGGAGGACAAACACAATATGGCCTCCACAATGAAAAGAAGAACACAGCTCACACCCTAAACCGCCGCCAATGGACAAAGGGGCAATGATTGCCTCTCAAAGAAAACCGATCATCACCTCCCA
Source organism: Timema californicum (assembly GCA_902141385.1). Taxonomy (NCBI): domain Eukaryota; kingdom Metazoa; phylum Arthropoda; class Insecta; order Phasmatodea; family Timematidae; genus Timema; species Timema californicum. Next base: position 26,301 of record CABFOW010006985.1, read on the forward strand.
ATCCCCCGACCTAAGTTTCATCCTTTCCTGTACCTTCTTCCAAATATAATACAATTGCCTCATAAAGTGAAGAGAGGTTTTCCTTATAGAGTTATATCTTTCAATGTTAAAGACACTCACGGCACCCCGCCGCAGGTCCCAGTGCCATACACACCACACAAACACCGGACTCGCTGGTCCACTCTCGGACTCTCTGGTTGAGAACCAAAAACTGAGCACACCTGGCTATCGTTGAGCATGTATATATAGGTGTGGTGCCAGCTAGGGTCTGGAATCCTCCACTTCTAGAATTAAAAGAACCCATACCCATACAGACATGTTTCCATCCTCCTCCCTGTCCCCTCTAATCCCCTAGTCAAGTGAGAAGGCCGCTGCCTACCTGCCAGACAAGGAGGGAGACAGAACAGGGAGCGCAGCTAGGGTAAACAATGAGAGCGCACTGGTCCCGCTGTTAGACACTAATCTTGTTACAATACCTTATAGGCTAGCAACTCAGAAGAGAAAAAATTTACTTACAGAATTACATTTGCTTCACTTCCCTTCCATTATATTATTACAACTCGTCTCCAGATAAAGAGATAGAAGTAATAGCTAGTTAAGAATAAATCACGGTCTATCGGATTAATTTAATTAATTTAGTCCCACTTTTAGATCTATAGTAAGGGGATCATTTGTACCCAATTTTCAGAGACATATATTGAAATAAGACATGTCCTGGACTGATTTTGTCCTCAATTTGTTAAATAAAATAATGCAATTTGGAATTTATATAGATTATATAAATCTAAATTAATAAAATAAATTATTTGTCTATATTGAGCATTGCGCGATATCTACCACATGCACACAGAGGTAACAAACTTTTAAAATTACATACACATGTACATCTCAAATTCTGAATTTTTAAGTTTTGATGAAAGTTCTTTTTAATTAATTTAAGACCATGACAAACGAAATAAAATGAGATCTTTTTTCTGTTTGAAGACAAACCGTTAAGCTCCTACGCGGGGCAATGCCGGGTTCTTTTGCCAGTATGCAATAATCGAATAGTTATAAAGTTTTTATTGTTAATCGGTCAACAATGCACATCATTACAGTTAGTGACTATTATTTCTCAATAATTCTCACCTTTTCTTAGCTTTTAGCTCTTAATTGTGTGTAGGTCAGTGCTCCACAAACA